>JAQFZM010000342.1:0-36975 GCA_034695785.1 Galumna obvia
AAAGGTTAAATATTAAATATATAAATGACTATTATAGGGTATAATTTTTATATTAACATGGTAATAGTATTTAAGAACGGAAAAAACATCGCTACAAACATCTAACTTATGATTTGTAGATCTGATTTGTTTTCATATAAATAAGAGTTAGGTCGGCACTGATCTAAGGGTGAATTTGGGCTTTGGGTCTGTTGAGACTCTGTTCCCAACTTGAGATCTCTCCTATTCATGAAATTTGTTGGCTTTTGTGCCATCGATAGGAAAAGTTCTTAAGTAATAAAGAAAAAAACTTAACACTAAATAAACTGTCATTAAAACAATAAAATAGACTTAAAGTAAATAACGAACTGATTCTCAGATTCTTTAGTCGAGTGAGTGTTGAGATTAGAGTATTATTGCGATAACGAATCACTTTTATTGCATTACAAACACAACAATAAACAACATTTTATACAAAATTGTAAACTCATAGGAAATATCAAAATGTCTTTAAATTGAGTTTAAGGTTAAATTCACACAAAAAATAACTGAAAAGTGTGTTCACCTCATCTCATGAATATCAGTATTGATATGTTATCGCATTGAATCACAAATTTCTGTTTTATATTACATTTATATCAGAAAATTTGTAAAAATCATTCGCCGATCAATTTTCCATTAATTAATATAAAATGACATAAATTATGATTTATATTATATTTTAATTATCAAATGAATGAGTTTTAGTAGTTTTGTATTTAAAGTTAATAAATATTTGAATTGAAGTTAATCTATAGTTTCAATAAATTCAATGAATTCTAAACAAATTTTTAAATATTAGAAACAAATTCCAGAGAAAATAAAATAAAGTTATATTAACTTATGATTTATAAAACAAAAGCAATAATTATAAATTTGGGAACAAAATTGGCGCTCATTTTAAACTTATAAATTTTATTCAAATGATTAGGAATTAATTAAAATTAATTAAATAATTAATGAAAAGTTGGGGCAAATTATCTGATTTTTTTCTTATTTCCAATAATTTTCATAAAATGTTGAACTTAATCGAAGGACAATTATTATTATTATTTAGTTAATGGAATCAACAAAATATTTGGCTCTTGGTTAGATTATGTTAGGTTAGGTTTTTAGCCATGAAATTAAAGTCAAAACTTGAAGTTTTTGTTTGAGAAAAGCATAAAATATATGCGAAAACGTTTTAAAGTTATGCTAAAAATGTTTGTAAAAAAGTGAAATAAATGTCTGTGAGAGCATACCTTTGTGGTGGTCTTTTCGAGGGCATCCGCTGAATGCACTTCACGGGTTCGGAAACAATTTTGACATTTGGTCTGAACAAAGATATTGGGGGAGAATTTGCGACAGTAGGCCTTCAAAGTTGTCATAACTGTTTTTCAAATAACTTTTATTTTCAGTTTATTTTTTGTAAAGTTTTTTTGTGCATAACTCAGGCCTTCAATAATTGGCTGAACGTATGTCTGAGCAAAAGGTATGTTAAACTATGCAATAGTTGTTCGCACTTAAGTAAAGGTACTCTCGAACTGCTTAAGGCTATTGTGAGACCGAAGATTGAAGTTTTCGAGGAGTGATCGCTATAGCGATGGCTCTCATTCTTCACTACCAGAACTTTTTGGCCTCTCGAGACTAGCGCTGAATTTATAGAAAAAGTAGACTCAAATTATTAACATTAAATCAAGACTTCTATTCTGTTCCTGCTTTTAGTGAACGGCAAATATACGTTTCACATGAATGGTAGCAAAACTATAGTTAAGTCTTATATAATTTCAAATAATTTAAAATCGATGTAATATTAAAGACTACAATACATATGAATACATATAAATATTTCACTTAATCTTTAGATTCCCTCACATCAGATGCTTAGTTTTGACTCCAAACACAATTCAAGGACTTTTACTCCAAAAGGTTAGCTGAGTATTGCCCAGTGTTTCCACAAGTGGTGGCCTCACTCTGAGCACAGCACACGATCTGATGATTCCAAAGAATATAACAAATTTAAAGATTTACACATTTAGTCAACAAATAAGGCATTACTTTATTATCAGTTCTCAATTGATGGCACTTTTCTGATGAGAGGGTTTCTGAAGATTTTGAGCGTTTGGAGGCTTGAGTTGAACGCACTCTCAATAATTCTTCAACAAATAGTTTTACGAAACAAAAGCTTTTTATCTCTCATTTGTTTCACTTTAAACGAATTACAAACTTTTATCACAATTTAGAAATTTTTTTGTATTTTAAACGTAAATATTTTCTTTTATTGCATTATATTCTTCAAAATTGAAGGCTTCGCTCGTTTTAATAGAAAAGTTAATTAAACTTTAATTCTGTGAAGCAATCGATATATAGAATGCATTTATTGATCCAAATTATTGTCATTTAATTGATATTTAGAATCAATTCATAGTTTGTATCATAAAATACTGACATTCAATGCCTGCATTCAAAAGAAGCCAAAACTCGGCATAAATTCTCTTAAAACAAGACTAAAGTTTTGTTCAAATGGGAAACGCCTCCACTTTAAGCCACACCACAAGTACTTCAAGTTTTTAAACGACACGACATCTCGTTTTCGAGTCATTCAATTTATCCACTTTTAAAACAACGAATACAATCAATTGAAGCCAAAGAATTCACTTTTAAATCGATTTAATTTATATTTATTTAAAAAATTTTCATAAATTCTATTTTCGACATAAAATCTAAAGCAAAATCTCATTATTACTTCTTTTGATTGTTTTGAATTAACTTCAATTCGCTTCTAAACTCTTGAATGAACTAATGATGAACCAATGAATTTCTTTTTTTAAAATGAATACTATGTGAAGTAGTCATGTAGTTACCATGCTACTTTTTTTTGTTTTATAAATTTCGATTTATGTTGTTTTATAATCCGTATTCAAATACTATATAATTAATATAAAGTTTAACATCACTAACAAATGTTTGCAATTTTTCCAAAAGATTCTCTCTCTCTCTCTCTCTCTCTCTCTCTCTCTCTCTCTCTCTCTCTCTCTCTCTCTCTCTCTCTCTCCAATTGTGTTAAATACGTTCATAAATGGGTCATAAATTGTGAGGTGTATTAAAATCACGATTAAGTAATAGAAAAATCAAACAACAATTACTTGAAGTCATCAAAATTAATGCCATAATTTTGTGTTTTGTTATTATAACGGATTCATTATTTTAAAGAACAATTGGTTTGACTTATTGTAAACCTTTTGAACACAAAGAATAACATATCATTTATTGATTAAAATTTTAATCATATTTTCATTTAAATAATTAAATCGTTTCGTTTCACTAAAAATCAATTATTCTTTCCAAAGAAATACATAAATTCTAACATTAATTAGTAATACGAATGAATTTGCAATCATTTTAGACAAAATGTTTATAAAATCTGTGGGTTTTGCCCTCTATTTTGTATTTTTGGTTTAGAATTAAAAAAAATGAAAAATGTTTTTGTATTTAAGTGACTTTATTACTAATTTAGCACTTCTTCTAAACACTATTATCTAAAACCTGAAATATTAGATATTAAAAGCAAACAAATTATAATTTGAAAATATAATCATTTTATTTTCAATGAAATATAATTGAGTATTAGTGGAGAAATGTTAAAATTATCTTATTCTTTATAAATAATTTTTATTTTCAAGGTAAGTTTGTTATTTAAATGATAATCTGGAAATTTTTCGAATGTAATTCATTTGTTTAATTATAAAATTCTTTAATAAAACAATGAGTTTATGAGTTCTTACAATAATTCGATTAATTGTAAAAAATTGAATTCTTATGCGAATTCACTGATTTGACAGTATTTTGTTTTAAAGTGATTGGGAAGAGAGGAAAGAGAGGGAAGAGTGTGCCCACAATAGACCCGATGACCCAATAGTTATATTTCTCGGTTTATAATTTATTAAAAACTTGTCGAACAACTTATTTGATAGAAATCTAATATTTTTCAAAATAAACGAATAAATGACTGTTTTGTCTAATATTTTACTTTTACTGTATTATGTCTTCAAAAGTGTTGTCATAATAAATACATTAAATCTCTTATTTCTTAATTGTTTGAACAAAAGGAATCAATCAAATTATAGTCAACTATTATGTCATTTGTTTTTTATTTATCATTTAATTCAATAATTATTTTATTTGTTTTATTATTTTCTCAAAATTCGTCCGAAAGTAAGTCCAAGTTTGTATTTCTAGACAAAAACTCCAAAAAGTTATCCATTAAAACTTACTTTTAAATTCAACTATTAATAGCTTAGGATTTAAGCCTTAGATTATTGTTTATTTTATGAAAACTTTCTTAAATATTTATTTTCAATGATTTCCTGAACGGTTAGAGTCGATGAAAATATTATCAAATAATAAAATATATTAAATTTTCAATCATTTAATGTTTTGAAAAATACAGTCGAATGCCGTTATAATGAACATCCAATATAATGAACAATTTCTGGATCCACTTCAGTAAATATATAAATGTTAAGAATAGTCCCTTATAATCAACTCCTCTATATAATGGACATATTGCTCAAACCAATCTTGTTCATTATAGAGACACTCCAGTATATATAAAAATATAACTTTTAATTTATAAGATTTAGTTTAAAATTAAAAAATTAAAATACGGGTTATATAACAAACCTTTTATTTGAAACTTTTTTTGTATTTCATTTTATAAAAGTTTTTCAACAAAAGGATTAATTAATTTATTTAAAGCAAAATTGTTTTAATTATGAGAAAAAAATTTAATTAAATGAAAAATAAAGTTTTGATTATAAACTGAATCTTCTTTAATTAGATTTAGAATCTAAATTTTAGACTGACAAGATCAAAATAAAACTACACATTTATCAACAACAAAAAATAATAATAAAAAACTGGACATTAATTTTATCCAAAATAATCATTTGTTACAAATTTTTTATTAATTAAATTTAAACAATTTTAAGTATTTTTATTATCTGAATCCTTGTTTTAAAAATGTTTAAGAACAATTTAGAGAATAATATTTAATTGATAATATGACTAATAAATCTCAATATTCAATACTATTGTTCATGCTTAATTCTTAATTATCAAATCGTCCCTTTGAAAGTTATAAATAGTTTTTAATGAAAAATTAAGAACTAAACAAATAAAGAAATTGAACTATACCCTGAACAAATCCTCTTACCTTTAAGAGGGGTTCTTTAGTCTATACATTAGAAGTAATTCTAAACTTTACTTGAATCAAAAGTCTTGGTTCGACATCGATTCCTCGAATCCCAGATTAAAATAAGTTTAAAACCAATAAATTGAGAATTCATGGAACCAATGTTTTACAGATTTATTTCCTTACCTTGTGTATTTTTAATATCCTCTTATTATTTCATTTGAACAGTAACAAGGAAATTTCTACACAATCAAAATAAATAATGAAAATCTGATTATTCCTAAAATTATTTATTTTGTGAAATGAGTCAAATAAGAGATAATTTTGTGAATTAAAACTTTCGGTGAAATGATTAACACTTCAAAAGAATTATTTAATCGAAATCTTTTTGTTATTTAATTTCTAATTAACTTCACTTTGAATTCATTTATAATTAATTCTAGTTTTAAGCTTTAAATACAATTCTTAATTAATAATGACTTAAGACCTAAATTACATTAACTCTAATAAAGTCATTGACATTAGATTTTCAAATGAATAGCTTTTCTGTTAAACAGATAACGACTTAATAATAATAATAAAAGAATTAATTTTCGCTCCACTTATAACTCAGTCAACAAAAAAATAAATAAATAATAAAACAAAATAAATGTCAAATTAGATAAAGAAATTTATTATAATTTCTTTTAATTTCAAAATTATAGATTTGTTTTGCAAATGTATGGATTATTGGGAGTGTTTTTCCAATGGAGGACAGCCTTTCTCTTACTGTTCATATAGTAATGAAGGTATTGTTTGATAAAAGAATTCTTAATTCGCATAAATTAAAATATAAATTATATTTTCAACAGTTTGTTGTTTGACTAAAGAGTCTAATCATTTGGAAAAACCTCTAAATATATTGAAGAAAAAGTCAGGCATTTGCGGCAAAAAAGAATTTGATTCCGGAATTGAAGAATATGCTGAACCTGGAGAATGGTGTTGGCACGTAAGTTACCACTATCTACTTTTATCTATTTTTATCTACTCTTTTCCAATCATTAAAATTTTCTTTTTGTCTAAACTTATCTAAAGTTTTATCTAATTTTTAATTAAGACCGCGATTATGATCGCCTCTAAAGAGTTGTATATTTGTGGCGGTTCTCTAATCGATGAGAATTGGGTTTTGACAGCCGCTCATTGTCTTCACAATATGTCAGTCAAAAACATTAATTAATTTCAAAATGCTTTTAATCAAAAATATTTTAGAGACTCTCAAGACTTAAAAGTAAGAATCGGTGAATATGATGTCCTCAACACTAATGAACCAGAAAAACATCAGGAAATAGGAGTTAACAACTTTTTTATTCATCCAAATGTGAGATAATTTCAAAAAATTTTAAAAACTTTATTAATGAATAATAATTAGATATTAATTATATTTAATTGATTTGTTTTTCAGTTCAATTCCAACTCTTTATTGAATGACATCGCAATCATTCGTCTCAACGATTCAGTGAAGAAAAGTCCGAATATAAACATTGTTTGTCTTCCAAACCAACAAATCTTTACTGAAGAACGACTTCTAAGCTCTAAATGTTTTATCACGGGATGGGGTAAAGTTAGTGAGGGTAAGTTTATGATGCGATGCGCGACAATACACTAATTATTATAATTATTAATGACTATATTATATATGAGCACCAATTGTGTTACACTCAATATTTGAGGACTTTGACTCACACTTTAAAGTTTAAACTTTAAGACAATCCCTCCACGAAATACTTCCAAATTTTCTATATTTATAAATAATTAAGAAAAGAAAGGATAAAAAATACCTTAATTATACAAATTGTGTTCAGAGAGATAGTGTCTACCTTAATTATGTAGATAAAATATAGAGGAATATATAGCTATAATCTCTTTTCAAAAAATTGTCAACTTTTTTGTGCGAACACTAATTAAAGAACTAATAATAAATCTCTCAATAAATTTATAATTATCTCTTCGAAACTCTTAAAGTCCACAAAATATGTTTAGATCTCAATCTTTAAAATTCAAATAAATTGAAAAAAATCACTAATTATTTGTAATCAATAATTAGAACAAACTTTTAGTTTTATCATTGAATCCAATGACTAAACGATAATTTATTTAAAAAAGAAAATCTTTTTCTAATTGAATGTATAAAAGGGGGTCAATACTCTTCAGTATTGAAAGAAGTGAGAGTTCCCCTCTGGAATCACACCAATTGTCAGCAATCACTCAGAAATCATTTCGGTTCTCATTATAATTTATCGGAGACAGCCATTTGTGGGGGAGATGTAGAACAGGACGCCTGGTATTAACACAACTAATCCTTAAGTTTTAAAACTATTTTATTTGAAGTGATGGCGACGGCGGTGGGGGTCTCTTCTGTCAATACAACCAATTGTGGTATCAAATCGGGATAATTAGTTTTGGTATCGGTTGTGGCCGACCCAACAGTCCAGGGGTTTACACAAATGTAATGTCTTTTATAAATTGGATCCATTTAATCACAAACACTTCTTCCACTGATTGGACGGATTCCACATAAAATTCATTTAAATTAGAATCAAATTTCATTTCATTTCATTTTTAAGTCAAACTTCAAATTCAAGAAAAATATTTAATTTATTCTTATTTTAATAAAATTTAAGAATAATTTCAATCAAATAAGAGATTAATTTATAACAAAACATATAAATTAAGAACAAATCGACGCTTTAAATGAGTGATACATTCAAATACATGTAATTGAGTTAATAATTTGGCGAAGAGTTGGGCCAATAACTTTCTATACTGTTTCCCGTTTTCTCAGAAATCCAAGAAAGGAATTCCGAAATCTTAACATAAACTCCAGGTATTCCTTCTTTACCGCAATCTATTCCCCAACTATTACAATATCATTAAAAATAATAAAAATCTTAAATAAATGAAAATTCTTTGACTAAATATTCTAAAACTTACGCTACGATTCCAACCAAAGAATAAGTGCCGTCTTTACGATAACAAACCTATTATTATAAACCATTAAATTTAAATATTTTCATATATAATAAGTTGAGATTAATATTTATGACTCACAAGAGGACCGCCTCCGTCTCCTTTGCAACTGTCGACACCTTTTTGACCCCCGGCACAAATGAAACTCTTGTGTAGACTATCAAATGATTTAATTATTTTTATTTTAATTTTGGATAAGAATTTTTAAAATATGCTCCAAAATATAATCTAGTAAAAAGTATACCCAGAAACAAATTATTAAATTAATTTGTTTACACTTTTAAAGACATTGATAGTCATTTCTTTAAAATAGAATTTTGAACATGATACAACTTGCAATCAGAGTAAAAAATTTAATATTCATATGATTAAGGGTTTATTTTTAAGTGAACTAGGTATTTAGGAAAGTAAAAAAAATAGTATAAGCAAGAATAGAATGACAATTTGGTCCTTAAAAAGTCCTTAAAATCATTTGAATTTAAATATAATTTAATTAAACTAAACTAAATTCTTACCGAAAACGTGGTCCGAGTCGTGTGGATTGCAATGCTTTTTGACAGTGATAGTGATTCTGCATGGTCACTTGCACTTCTTTTAAGATGTTAGAATATTGTCCTCCCTCTTAATTAATTTAATATCATTTGAATATTTCTTTTTTTGTAAATTAAATAAAGTAAGAGATGTCATACTATAAGCATTTTTGCCCCAACCAGTGGTCACACATTCAATGCCATCAAAATTTTCGTCAACATTTGGGAGACAAACGCTATCGATATGTGGTTTAAACTCTACTTTGCGGTCGAGTTTGAGTAAAGCGATATCATTCCAAAGATTTCCTCCTTTGAATGAGGGATGAATTGCTATCGACACAACTTTATAGTCTTCATAGGGTAAGAACTCATTAGTGGTCTGTGTGTCCCACTCTCCCAAACGGACCAATAAATTGTATTCATTACTATTTTCAAAATAATTATAAAAATTATTGAAATTTAAAAAAACAGTGAATAGAACTGAACTTAAAAGCCTTAACGCAATGGGCGACAGTCAATACATGCAAGTGATCGATCAAAACCCCTCCACATTGGAACAGATTAACCCCATTTTCCACTTTTAAAACGGCGGCCTTTCGTAGAAAAACATTTTTTTAATAAATGAGTTCTTCTAATTATATATGAAACCTGCCAGGGCCATTCTCCAAAGTTTGTTTCAGTTTTAGCTTTAGGGGAAAGTATTCTTCTGTTAATACCACTGGGATTCCTAATTCCACATTTATGTACGTAAGGTTTTTGAGTGGAAGCTTCCGGTTCACTACAACACACATGAAATGTACCACAAAATGGAGGCTTTAAATTGGATTCCTTTGAAGATTATAAAAATAAGAATAGAAATAAACAAAAAACAATTGATATACTAATGGAACTTCTTTTGGTGACGGTTTGATTCTTCGCGGATCAATAATTCCTGAGCCGTCGGTTACAATATTTCCGTCGTCGCACTGATAGTAAGGAACACAAATACATCCGTTTGCGCCCTAAACAACATATAAATCATTATTTTTAACAAATCATTAAACAAACAATTCTTACAATACTTTCACCAGGGTAAACCTTTCCCCCGTCATTTTCAACAGTACCGATATCAGGATTTTGAGGCACTTCTTTAGGCTGATCTTCATATGGCTTTTCTTCAGATTCTACAACTGGAGGTTCATTAGGAGGAACGCCAGCGTCTGAATTCTCATTCCTATCCTTTGGGTTTAAGTCAGCGCTCGGATAGGGTTTGATAAGAGTTTGATCACTATTAGAACCGTACGAACGACTGTTTAAATTACGGGAATATTTTTGTGTTAAAATATTATTTGGAATTAAAGTGAAAATCAATAAAATAAAAGCCGTAATAAACTTGTCGTTCATTTTTGAAACACTTTTGCGACTAAATTATGATAAAAAGGTTTTACTTTTAGAATAGAAGTGGAATAACGTCTAATCGCTAACAAAAGACAATTATATGCTATTCGTTGAATATAATTATACATTTAGTTTATATTTCAGTCCAATTCAAGGTTTCTTTCCATGAATTCTGTAAAAGATTGAAACAACACTTCATTAAACATTTAAAAAATTGCAATCATTTACTTCTAATATGAGTTACTATACATCCAATGACGTCATATTTATCATTAAATTTACTTAACTTTACTTAACTCTAACAGTTAGAGTCTAAACCAATATCTCTAACCTCTCATCAAATCATTAAATAACTAAAAAAAGAAAATTAAAGCCTTAAATATTAAATAATTAATAACTTATTAATGATAAGTAATTCGCATAACATTTCTGACAAAACAATGAACAGAACTAAAACTCTATTCAATTATTAGCCATAAATTCTTGAGAGTAACTAATTTTAGAACTCTTTTGAAATTTAGGAAAATCCACTCTTTTTATACCAACAAAAGCTTAACCATTAGTTTTCAATCAATGGTTAATCGATTCCTTGGAGGCAAAAGTGTCAGACTTGATATGAGTTGTCTACTCTATATTTCGCTTAATATTTCACTTAATATATTGAACAAGGCAACATTATGTTTTACTTAATTATAAGTTTGTTAATTGAGAATTGAACTATAAAGGCGTTTTAATGATATTTGCTAAGCTATGATATAATCTATATTTATATACATGTAGTTTCTATAATGAATTTCTATTAAAGTAAAATACCTCAAATATTCTTATATTTCTTTTAAAAAAAAGTTGAAAATTTCCAAGGACATTTTATATTCAAGTAAATGAATTTTTTTAAAGGTACAAATAATTTGAATAAACATAAAAATACAAGTTTCATTGCCCAGAATATAATTGCGTACAAATAAGTTTTATATTGCATTGAAAATCAAAAGACTAAGAATTAAATGTTTTTAATCGAAATTAAATTTCTATAAATCTATAAATAACTCATTTTAAGAGTTTAATCAAATTATAAAATTTTAGTCATCTTTTCATATGAAAAAGTTTTAATTAATTTTAATTAATAAATGAGTTATAATAATATTTGTTTACTTTAATCTACAACTCATAGAAATAATTGATAAAAGTTGAAGAATTCAATTTAACACAACTATGAGAGCATATCTTATAAGACACTCTGATATAAGAATAAAATTTACATGGTTAAACCCAGAGTAAATTACATAAATATTTTGTTATACAAAGTTGTTGTAAGCTAAATACACCATGATCATATTTATGATGATCTCCTATTTCTAAATGAATGGCACTAAAAATGTTTATCATTAAAACTGGACTTTATTTCAAACGTTTTTAGATCTCTATATAAGCTTTTGAATTGATTAGTGTTAGTGTTAGTGCGTCTTTTCATTTGAAAATGAGCATGGTCATTAACCTTAACAATTGATCGACAAAAACCTTTACATAAATAATAGATAGACACTTTAAAAAACAATTTAAAATTACTAAGAGTCAGATGAATTTCACCCTTTGAAATTGAATTTACTTAAAATTCAATTGAATTATAATTCCTATAAATGAGTTATTAAACCAAAAATTTGAAGTCAATTGACTTAAAATCTGACCGAAATTACAAACAAATCCTATTTTTGTCTTTAAAGTACGTTATATATGAATAACTCATTTGTATTGTTTTGTGAGCTTTCAATAACTCAACACTCATTGAATTGATTCGTCATTTTAAATAAAATCGGTTTAAAATTGTGGTTAAATTAAATGAATTAATCGCTTAATTAAGTGTTTTATCCGAAAAGACATAAAATAAAGCTTTTAATTTGTAATGAACTCAAAACTTAAAATTGTTTACAATATTTGCTTAAAATTAATGACATTTAAGAATAAAATGACTGAAATTTAATAATTGGTTCAAACAATGTCTTCAACCGATAATTCATTGAATCCATACTTAAATTCAATAAATGATTCAAATGCGAGCGACAATTCATATGATGTGTCGACACATTGTATGTCAATGATGTCAATGAAGAGCTACGACTATGTCCTCAAATTCTTATTAGTCGGCGATTCGGACGTCGGAAAAGACGAGATTCTCAACAATTTGTCTGAAGACAATTCATCTGAAGAGCCATCTTTTGGACGAAATCCAGGCGTTGGATATAAGACAACAAATATTCTTTTAGACGGCAAAAGAGTACGCCTTCAGGTATGGGACGCATCGGGTCAGGGAAGGTTTGAAACCATCTTCAGGTCGTACTCGAGAGGAGCGCAGGGCGTTATCTTAGTCTATGACATCACTAATCGGTGGTCTTTCAATGGCCTCAACCGATGGCTCCATCAAATAGAAGAGGTTTTTATACATTTGTTATTTGTTTTGTATTAAAATTGAGTACAAAACAGCACATCCCTGGAGTGCCTAAAATACTGGTCGGGAATCGACTCCACTTAGCGTTTAGACGACAAGTCAGCGAATATACGGCTGAGACGTACGCCAACAAACATAATATGACTTTCTTTGAAGTGAGCCCTCTCTGCAACTATAATATTAGAGAGTCGTGCGCTGAGGTATGGACTCAATTCTTCAATGATTGAAATAATATAAATTCATTTGAATAGTTGTCTCGAATGGCTTTACAGCGAAACGGAATGGAAAACATTATGCGGACGAACACCGGTTTGTCTTTATTTAATTGAATGCATTCTAACTATTTGTCAAAAGTTTTGTCTCTTCAAGAGTTGTGTTGTCGAGCGATTGTCGCGCGAACTACAGTCTATAGTATAGAACGACTTCCGCTCCCAAAAACACTTAAATCATGTTTGATATCATTTTCATCGCTCCCGAACTATACGATGTCGTGGAGGCCTTCCCGACATCAGTATCGCTCTCCCAAAGAGAAAAAGACGATCGCAAAGAAAGCCAAAGCACTCTTCTCTTGTGATAACTTAGCAAAAGCTCTGTCCTCAACGTCCAGCTCTCATACCAGTACTCATCCAATGCACACATCCAATAGTGGACACAGAAGTCATAATAATCATCAGAACCGGTTCTGCACCGTTTCCTAGTCCTCAAACTAAGATTCAATGAACACAAACTCATCTTCGAATCAATTAATTACTAAAAGTATTTTTCACTCCATTTAAAGATAAAAATCATTAATTTTTATAAAATAATTTTAAATCAAATATTCATTTATTAAGTAATTCGCAGAATTGATATAAACTGTAATTTGAATGTATTATACGTTAACAATGAACTGAACATTGGATCTGTTGGACCTATTGTTGGACTTATTGTTGACTAATGTTTGGCCTCTTTTCTGTTTGGGAGTAATGGAATTGATTTGTCGAAATTGTGAGGCCAATAGTGTTGAGGTCTGTCTCGTGAGAGTGCCCTCACTTATAGGCTGTTCTTCAATTGAATATTCGTCGTCTGAAAGGCTGAGTGTATTGCATTGCATCGGTAGTCCGTCTAATAATCGGTTATGATATGTCTGACACGCATTTCGCGCATCCCTTTCGTTCTGATACACAATCAGTGCAACACTACTATTGATTTTCGATGACTTAACAATTGGTCCGATTTCGCCAAAGAGTTCCTTTAATTAAACAATAATTATGTGAATTTGAGCCCAAATATTGAATTTAATACTTGAATATCGCTGTCAGTAATCATTTTGTTTAAGTTTGAGACCAAAACAGAATTCTTTGCCTTATTTTGTCGATTCGTTGGGCTATACGTCAGTTGACTTTCAATTGAACTCTAATTCAATAATAATTTAAATTTAGTTTTTTCTTCATTTAAAAGACAATACAAACAGTCGATGGTTTGGACTCTATTTTGGATAAATCGACGAAAACAGTGGGAAGTCTTTCTTCTGTTAGTAATACTTTTTTCTGTTAACAACAAAAACATAAATTTGATTCATTAAAACAAGTCTTACGTTTGTCTTTCGATTATCGATTCGGTATTTGTTGTGTCCACTCATTTGTCGATTTTTAATTTGATTTATGTTTTTAGTCTTAAACCCAATTCGAGTTTTAACTGAATTTCCAGAATTTTGAGTCGTTTTGTTGTTATTTCTGGAAATTAATTGTCTTAAATCAGTTAATCGTTTCTTATTTTGGGGTTTATTTCGATTTATTTTAGTCTTAAATCTTCTCAATTGGTTTAGTCGTTGTCTCGCATCCATTCTTATCAATGATTTATATATTGATTACCAAATATTTTATTCAATTATTATATAATTATATCAATTGATTTCAAATGAATTCAAAACAAATGAAATATTTTGTTGACATTCATTTGAAAACTGAAAAATATTAAATTCAAAGAAATACAATGTATTTAATACATTCTTCAAAAACATTAGTGTATATATATTGTGCCCTTTTGTGCCCTTTTATGTATCATTTAATTTCTCTAATGTCAACCAATTTTGTACTTTTATGGGATTTAACATTTTTACAATATTCACAATAAACATAACTGTTAAGCATATAAAAAGCCCTCTTAAAGTCCCCTCTCATTATTTAATCATGAATTTAATTTAGTTAAAAATACCTCCAAAAGTAACACTTTTTTTGAGAGTATAAAAATATTTGATTCAATACATTTGAGAGACTGATTGTAAGGCAATAATATTTATTATTTCTAAATGTTTTACGATTTTTAATCGTTTTATAAATTTTTAATTAAAAATTATTTTATATTAAAATTTAAATACAAATCGAAGTAAATTAAATAACAGAAAAAATGAATTTAAATATAAATTAAATGAATTATTTTATGAGAAAACTTTCAAAATATTAACTGAAATGGAAAACAACTCAATTGTGATTAAATCAGAAGATTCTGACGAAGAATTAAAGGAACCACTCATTGAAGACAAGACAGACAACAAAAAAGATAAGTCAACAAAATGTCCAAAAATTCATATCGATATGAAAGCTATTCCATGTCTTGAAGTGTCAGAACAAGACTTAGAACTCAAGGATTTAGGGATAACTGCTTTCGACCAAAATATTTATGAGGAAAATGTTATGCTTCAGGTCGACAGAGCTCTCGACACAGCACTGGTCACACCACTGCTCACACCACTGGACACAACACAAGACAATGACATCAATGACCAACAAAAACACTCTTCAAACCAAAAGTCTCGTCCAGTGTTTGATCTTCAGTCAAAAGATAGCGAATCTTCGTTTTCGCCATTAATAGATCTCAAGAATAAAAGGAAGAATCGTTTGGACCAAAAGAATGACAAACAAAACAAATCATCAAAAAGTGATTATAAAAGTTTTGATCGAATGATTAAAATCAATGAAATCGTTGGAGATTTAGCCGATTCTGACACAAATGATTTACCCCTCAATGAAGACTCAGATGAATGGCAACCATTGTCTGATGATTGCCAGAGTGAACAAGAATTTGAGGAACCACTCAATGAATATGATTCCGAAGAAGATTTAATATTGAATATAAAACAAACAAAAAGTCGACAAAAAGTGAATAAAGAATTTAAAGAAAAAAGAAAAAGTCTTAAGAAACGAATTGTCGACGACGGAAGTGACCACTCATTTAAGAAAAGAATAGAAAAATTCAAAAAAGAGTTATTAAAGGAAAAACACGAAAACATTCGTTCCGATGGAACAGAGATTAAAGACTTAAATGAAATGATAAAACTTGAAGAGGGCTTCCAAATACCAAAAAGAATTTGGGATCAACTCTTTCCTTATCAACAAACCGGTGTTCAATGGCTCTGGGAATTACATCAATTGGGATGTGGAGGAATAGTTGGCGATGAGATGGGTTTAGGGAAGACTATTCAAATAATTGCTTTTTTATGTGGACTCAGTTGTACGCGAATCCATGATTTTCGTGATCTCTACAAAAGTTTAGGTCCAGTATTGTTGGTGTGTCCGACAACAGTAATGCATCAGTGGGTCGCAGAGTTCCACAAATGGTGGCCTTATTTTCGAGTAGCGATTCTCCATCAAACCGGTTCTTTTGGTGGCAAAAAAGAAACACTAATTAAAGCCATAAATAAATCAAATGGTATTCTAATCACTTCATATTCAGGAGTTTGTGCTCATCAGAAACAACTGTTGAGATATGACTGGCATTACTTTATTCTGGATGAGGGACACAAAATACGTAATCCTGACGCTCAGGTGACTCACGCCTGCAAACTGTTTGGAACTCCTCATCGCTTGATTTTGTCGGGTTCTCCCATTCAAAACAATTTAAGAGAGTTGTGGTCACTTTTTGATTTCATATATCCGGGAAAATTGGGAACTCTACCCATTTTTATTGAGCACTTCGCTGTTCCCATAACTCAGGGCGGATATTCAAATGCATCAGAGGTTCAGATTCAAGTGGCCTACAAAATGGCGACTATTCTTCGAGATTCAATTAAACCATATTTATTGCGTCGTATGAAAGATGAGGTAAAGTCATGTCTTTCATTACCACCAAAGAATGAACAGGTCTTGTTCTGTAAACTCACAGAAGAACAAAGAGAACTCTATAAATCATATATAGATTCGTCGGCCGTTAAAGAGATAATGAGAGGCAGTACTCAAATATTTGTTGGTTTAATAAATTTGCGAAAAATCTGTAATCATCCGAATCTTTTTAATAAGTGTTCAGAACTCAATTTAAAAGAAGACTTCGATTACTATAAGAGATCCGGAAAAATGATTGTCGTCGACGCTTTGCTCAGAATATGGCAAAAACAGAGCCATAAAGTTCTTATATTCACACAAAGCAGACAAATGATTAAAATTATCGAAAAGTTTATTAAATATCGGAATTATAATTACTTAATAATGGACGGAACCACTTCTGTTCAGACACGACAGCCTCTAATTAAACAGTTTAATAGCGATCCAAAGGTTTTTATATTTTTATTGACGACACGCGTCGGAGGTATAGGAGTTAACCTGACCGGTGCCACCAGAGCTCTTATTTATGACCCGGATTGGAATCCCAGCACTGATGTACAGGCGAGGGAAAGGTGTTGGAGAATTGGACAAAACAAATCCGTCACAATTTATAGACTATTATCTGCCGGAACTGTCGAAGAAAAGATATATCACCGACAGATCTTCAAACAGTATTTAACGAATAGAGTTCTTAAGGATCCAAAACAGCGGCGTTTCTTCAAAACCAATGATTTACACGAATTATTTACTTTAGGCTCAGATTCAACCACTACTGAGTCGAGCGCTATATTTGCTGGAACTGAATCTGAAGTTAAAGTAAAGCAAAAAAGTGGTAAAAAACAGAAAAATGTAACAAAAGATAACGAATTGCAACTCTCGGCTGAAAAAGTAGAAGAATTGAGAAATCGCGCAAAACTTTTAAGTAAAATGATTGCAGAAAAGTTTGCAAATAAAGACATTCAAAATAAATCTAACTCTAATTCTGAAGAGTGTGACTCAAAAATGAGTGAAACTGTTTCACAACCCATTAATTCTTTAAATAAAACTGAATTTATTAAAAATTTAAAACCAGAAAATAAGAAGAAAAAGAAAAAGGGGACCAAATTTGAAGGAAAGAGAATCGAATATTTGGTAAAACAAGACGTTTATAAACAAGAATTACCTCAAAGGGATAATTCAGACGATGAATATGTTTTAAAAAAATTATTTAAGGGCTCTAAAGTTCAGACCGCTTTACAACACGATATGATTGAGTCTACTTCAACACCAGATTATGCTCTTGCAGAACGAGAGGCCGAAACAGTTGCCAAACAAGCGATCACTGCATTAAAAAAATCGCGAGAATTGTGTTTTAGTGGTCAGTCAGCTCTAAACTCATTGTCGTCCAACTCTTCCAAAAGATTTGGTCAAAAGAGAAAATTTAGTGTCAGTTCAGACAATGAATTCTCGAGTAATTCATTGATGAATGAAATTAAAACACGAAATAAATTTCAATCGGGAATCGACTCATTTGAGGCAAATAGTAGTGACACAAATACAGTTCCCAAAGAATATGACACTCTTTTATCTGATATCAGAAACTTTATTGCTTTTCAATCGAAGTCAAGTATTGATAATAGGGGTGAAACCACAACTCAGGAACTTTTGGATGCTTTTAAGGACAAACTTCCGGCTCATCAGAGCGCTGTCTTTAAGTCAATGCTCTATCAATTGTGTGATTTCTTCCGAAGACCCGACAAAACCGGTGTTTGGAAACTCAAATCTGAATTTAGATAAGAATCCATTTATATAAAAATCGATTTATATTTCAATAAAATATAATGTATTTCTAAAATCTTTATTTTACTTCACTTTACACTGTATTCTGTTATCAATCATTAAAAAAAAGTTTTAAAAATTTATTGTTTTTGAAATTTGTTACACTTTTTACGCATCAAAAGGAAAACAATTAGTTTTGATCTCTGGGTTTCCCCATAACGTGATTTGGGTCAGAGCTCTAAATAAGAACACTATGTATTGCACTTCCAGTGCATAACTGTCTTGTAATCTATTTATGAAAAGTAGGTAAGACTGAACCGGATTCTACTGAATCTTAAACTTGAAAATTATCGTTAATTTCTTTGAAAACGAGTCAAATGAATAGTTTCTCAAAATAGTGAACTCGAAAATAAAGTGGAAAACATTAGAACCCAAACAAATGTTTAGAAAATATGTGTCCCTTTATTTTCCATTTCAATTATATTTATTTTCAATTATTTTTGTTTAACAAATAAATCATTTTTACTGCCATTTCTTCGATTAAATTCAATATTATATCAAAATATAAAAATAAAATTAATTCATGTTTTTAACCAAATTTTGTTCACAATTTATGAATTGATATTCATTAGCACTCATTAGTAGTTATAGTTTATTTATAGTTATATCAATTATATTTTAATCATATCCTGAAAAATATCCTCTCATTAATTCATAATCTGAATGATTAAATAATCAAAATAGAGCCAAGCTAACTTTTTAATGATGTTTAACAGTTTAAAAACGTTCCAAATCTTAAAGAATCGACAGTTATATTGAGGTTAAAGAGTTTCAATTTGCGTATATTTTCAATTATTGAACGTAAAGAGTGATTGAAATGTAATAAAAATGTGCTTGGTTATGCCTGGCTATATTGACTATGTAGATTTTTTAAGTATAACTAATTTTGAAGTTCAAATTTTGAATTTTAAATTGAATTCATTAAAATTAGTTGAAATTTGAATGAACCCATTCTTGACCTCACGTTTTATCACTTTTAAGAATACTTATAATTTATAAGTTATAAACGTCAAAAATGAACATGGTCAACTTTTTTTTGAACACAGACTGTTTATAATTCGATTCAAAAAATGTGGTTTCATTAGATTAGATTCAAAATAATTAATTAAAAACTTTTTTATTTAATTTTATTTCAAAAATAAGTAAAAGTTTATGAATTTCTAATGAGAGCTGTAATCAAAGATTCAAATTATTCCGAACTATAGTTTTTAAGTGAAAATAAGTTGAAAATACATTCGGTTTTTCCATTGAAACAACTTTTCTTATATTATGTAAACCAGAAGTTCATTAAACGATTGGTTTTTGTGTTGACCTGCTTTTTGACAATAGGGCTGTTATTTAAACCTATGTATATAAACTTAGCCAAAGAAGTAAGTGTTGAACATATCTTCCAATCGATTCATACACTCAAATGTACTCAAAGCAAATATTGTTGAAAACCACCAAAACTTTAACGTAAGTTCTATTTATTTATTTATCATTTATTAAAAATAATTTTTCTTATTTTTTTTACTCTATTTATAATTTCATTCTTTTCTGTTATTTTATCCTAAATTCTAAACTTATTTTAAAAATTATGAAAATTTTTTATTCAAAGTATTGTATTCTGTATTTTCTTTACAATACAAGACTTTATAAATATATAAATGAATGAAAAGAGATTTCATATCATATCCTGTATTCTGTGTTCCAGAGATTGAGTTTAGAAGTAAAAGTTGAAAATAATTGAATTTTTTAAAAATTCTATAAACCATAAACTTTTGAAAGTTATTTAATATAAAATTACTTTTAATTACTTTTCAGTTTTTAAAGACATTCTAAAGAAACTATCATTTGATTCCTTAAAAATGTGGTTAAAGTCATTAAAAGCAATAATTTTATTTTTAATGATAAATGAATTGAGAGCCCAAAAGTCGTTTAATTCAGAATTTAATTCACAAATTAATGGATCCATTCATGAAAATCATCAAAACTTCGGTAAAATTGATGGAAATATTACTGAAATCAGTCAAAATAATAGTGAAATCGAATCAATCGGAAGAAGTGCTAAATCATTAGATTTCGATCAATTGTTTGCCAATAGTGAAGACGGAGAGGGAGGAGAGGGAGGAGAGGGGGGACGTGAGTCCAGAATAATAAATGACAAACAATTGTCAATTAAAGGATTTATTCCTATCGTTGGTTTTGGGAACGATAAACACGATTCTGAAGAACAGTCTTCTCAACAAAACCAAAACCAAAATACAGAGTATCAACCGATTAGTGGCCAAAACTCACTCCAAAATTTTGGATATAATCCGAACGGTTTCTCTCAATCAGTCGCTAAACAAAAACATATCCCCCGTCCCGAAGATCAGCGTTTTATTGGAGCAGCTCTTCAGGGATTAACTGCAAGTCTGACCGGAAAGAAGCCTTTGAGGAAACAGGGATTTCAGGGATTTGAAGTCAACACAGGTTTTAATGGTTTGCCTTCCAATGATGGCTGTGTTTGCGTTCCTTTTTATATGTGTAAAAACGGTTATTTGACTGAAGCCAAGAATTCTGGTCTGAATCCTCCAAATATAGAAACAGCCCAGTCCATTTTAAAACAATTTTCAGTTCCATCTCCCCATTCCTTCAGAGATAAACCTGTGCCACAAACTCAACAAAATTCTTTTGAAGAATATCTACCGATTGATGAAAGAAGTAATGATGACCTAATAGTCAGTGCAAACCAACAAACTTATAGCCAACCCCTCAATAATGTAAGTCTTTGTCGCCATTCCTTTCTATGAAATATTTATTGGTTTTCAATAGATTTAAAACTTTTTATTCAACTGATAGAGTGCTCCGCAATACGCCGATGAGGTTTTGGCGCGTATGTTAGGCGTCCGTTCAGACGGTTGCGGTGTTTTAAGAACATGTTGTAAACGAAATCCGATTACAGAAGTGCCTGACTTTGATATCGCAGCCAATTATCCAAATTCAGGATTTGAAAACATCAACGAATTTAATAAACGCTTCACTAATCCGTTCCAACCAATGGTTCAACAAATTCCGAATTATGGAAAACCTGAGAGACCTCTTAAATATGAGAACCATTTATCTCAGCGACCATTTGACGCCTTTCCCTCACAAATAGTTCAGTCGAGTTATAATTTTGGACCAAAACCTTTGAATCCGATTCGAGATTTGAATGATTTCCCGGTTCGACCACTTAGTCCTCAAATACCGGTTCCACTTAAACCTAACTACCCTTCCATTCAACCATTGAGACCAGAAATGAATTACCAGAGTTTTAGACCGGAACCATCTCTTCATTCACTCGAAAATCCTTCTGATAAATACGGATTCTGTGGTCGAAGAAATGCCGTTGGAATACATGGAAGGGTTCAAAATCTTCACTATCACGAAAGCTCTACAGAATTTGGAGAATTCCCTTGGCAAATTGCTATACTTAAACGCTTAGGACCCGCTGACAGTCTATATGTTTGTGGTGGAGCTCTTATTTCTCCCGTTTTTGTCATAACTGCCGCTCATTGTCTAAAAAAGTAAGAATCGATTTATTCTGAAAATCATTTAATGATTTTATTTATTAAAGATTTCATCCGAAAGACTTGAAAGTAAGACTCGGAGAGTGGGACGTCCACAGAGAGGATGAATTCTATCCCTATATTGAGAAATATGTGGACGACATTATAATACATCCGGACTTCTTCTCTGGAAATCTTTTGAATGACATCGCACTCATTAAACTGGAGTCACCTCTTGAGTTGAATCAATCGCCACATATCGCACCCATTTGTTTACCCGAACCCTATGAAAAATTTGCGGGAAAGCGATGTTTTGTCAGCGGTTGGGGAAAGAATGCATTTGGTCACCAAGGACAATTTCAAAGTGTACTCACAAAAGTTGATGTTCCAGTTCTGAGTCACGGAGAGTGTGAACACGCGTTGAGAAGAACTCGTTTGGGATATAACTATCATTTGCACCCATCGATGGTTTGTGCGGGAGGAGAGCCGGGCAAAGATGCCTGTGAGGGTCAGTTCACTTTCTTCTAATATTTGTTTTGAAAAATTTATGATTTAATGAATATAATTAATTGAATTCAGGTGACGGCGGGAGTGGACTCGTTTGCGATGTCGGAGGAGTTTGGAAAGTAATTGGTTTAGTGAGTTGGGGCGTTGGCTGTGGAAAACCAGGAGTTCCCGGAGTTTATACTAATTTGGCTCATTTAAGGCCATGGATTGATAGTCATATTATTAGATTTGGTTCCGGTTTAGTCCATTCTATTGAAAACTTTGATCCAAACAATTATGAAATTATTAGTGAAAGGAGTTCTGCAAAAACTCATAATAACACAGAAGTGGAACAGAAATCAAATGATGACATAAAGTCTGATAATATGGGAACTACTCCTCAAACTTTACTCTAATTTCATACATAAATTGTTCTTTCGGTGAACTCTAAAAATATTTAATTTTGTAAATTAAATAAAAGTATATGTATTTCAACATAATTTAATTTCTCATTATTTTATCATTTTTTGTATCGTTTGGCTCTTAATTCCAAATAAAAATTAAAATTATATAAAGTTTTGAATAAATTGAGTGAATTAATAAAATTTAATATTGTTTATATAAATTTAATATTAGTAATACTTTTAAACATTGAAATAATATAAAATCAATTTTAAAAGTATTTAGAAAAGTATTAAATTATCAATAATTAAGTGATTTCTTCATTCCTTATATTCCTTTTATGATTATTTGACAACAAAAGTATTTTTTGAGAAATAAATCGACTCTTTTTTATATTCATTTAAATGTGAAATACATTTAACAAAATTACTAAAATTAGATAATAATTAAGTCGTTAATCAATGAATACATTTATAGCCTAGGAATAGACTAGAAATAGACTAGGAATAGACTAGGAATAGACTAGGAATCGAACCGAAACCCTTTGCCTCTAACAAACTGATGTCTCAAACAATTAAATCAGTCTTTTCTTTTATATAAACTTTTATATAAAACTCTTTTAGGAGTTTTATATTATATTTTAAAACAACTTTCCTTACTTTTGTTAGAACTTACTTTTAAAAATATATTTACTTCTCATAAGTGAGAGATAAGATTCAAATTGATTCATAAGAAAAATTGTTTTTAAACTTTTGTTTTATTTGAGTTAAAATATGTCAAACAATATATCAAATGTTATAAAATAATTTTATCAAAACTTCAAATTTTGAGTAAAATTCAAATAAACATAAATTTCTTATTAAATAAATTAGAGTTTGTATTATGATTTCAAATATATATATAAAAGAATAGAATAATAACTTTACTATAAAAACACTTAAGTCTAAGTCGATGTCTGCGACAATTCAGTTGAATCTGTATTTGGAGTGGAATCTGATTTATTGGTCATTGTTTTGGCCTCATTTTCAACATCTGGTGTTTTGATCTCCAAATTGTTTTCATCAGTTAAACCATTAGAACGAACTGACTTTGTGTCTGAACTTACAGATTCTTTTGGAGGGACTGTTGGAGGAGGTATTGGAAGAGGTGTTGGGGTCTGTGCCGCGGGTTTAGATGGAGTTTGCTTTGGGTTACACCAAATGAGTCCGAGTGACCAAAAAGAGGCCAAAGCTATAGCTATCAAAAATAGAATTATAGCGATGTTTAAGATTATAACCCAAATAGGAATCGAAGCCTTCCGTCTCTTCAAAGTTGGCTTAAATTGAGTTTCGTTTTCAAAGGGCGTAAAATTGGCCCAAATATTGACAATTGTTGTAGTGTCCGATTTTTCTACTATTTCTGATGTAATTCCATCCGTTTTAGAGACAGATTCAGATACAGTTTCAGTCGTCGAATATTCAGGAGTTGGAGTTGGAGTGGATTTTGTTTGTCGACAAAATAATGAACTGATTGTCCCGTTTTTCATTAAATCCATGTCTTTCATTACTCTATCTATAGTGACGTAAACTCTATATATTCTAAACGATTGACCGAAGAATTCAATTAAATCGAAATAATAATTGTTTTGATTCTTTTGATAATCACTTATAGCTGTGGAGGCGTTTACAATAAGACCCTTCAAATCAGTTTCGTCATCGGGTTTGTTGTCGGGAACGTAACTGAATCCGCTCTTATTGTTCGTTGAATTTATAGTTTGACGAATAAAGAGATGACGATTTGTTTCATAACAACCGACGCATTGAAGAGATTCTGTTCTCAATAAATGAAAATTTTATATGAAATCAATGAATCATAAAATTATTGATTCCTTACTTTTATAGTACACGAAATAACGAGAGGGAAGACCATCGATGGTCGGAGGAAACGATACAAATGATAAGAAATTCTTAGTCTGAAGACTATTTTGCGGATAATTTTGAAATATTGAGCACAACATCAAAGGGTCTGAATTACATTCCTTTTGATCGGTTTTTAGAGTAATTTTTGCATCTTTGATGACCAGTTTATTCAAATCAAATATCTTTGGGATCAAACCATTCTGGTCCTTTAATTCAATTTTTTGACAAAAGAACAAACTTTTTAGTATTTCAGTACTTACGGCGATAGAGAGAGCACTCAGACCTAAACCGGGATAATCGACCACAAATATAAGGATCACTTTAGGTAAGTATTTTCTAAGAATGACTCCACCAAAGAGTGGTGACGTCTTTTGTACTTTACTCAGGTTTAGACTATTGCCGTCCCATTCAAAGTGATCGACGATATGCTGATTTATTGTTTTGCCGTTAAGAGTAAACAAATAGAAACTATTATTTAAGACAATTGAATGCAATATTAAGATATTTCCGTTGTTTTCACTACAGATTTCGGGTTCACACAAACTATTAGAGATAAGAAGCAAAAGACTAAACAAAACGCCTAAAATCGACATTTATTTGCGATTTTTAAAAATAGGATTTTTATAATAATTTATAACTGGTTTAAGCGCTTATTTTGTTAACCCTTTGATAACCAATACTCTGATAATTGATTTTCAATACTTAGAATTTCAGCGAAAGAAAGGTTTTGAATGTATTAACAAAACAAATGAAAATTAGATTTTATGCGAGAATTCAATCAATTGTTAAAATTAAAGCTTAAATCAAATTTTAAACACTTTTTAGACAAAAATCGTTGAAAATAGATTTAACGAATTTAAGATACAATACTATACAATATTGTTGTGCCATTTATACGATAAAATACGTTTTGAGTTTGAATTTTTGATTTGAATTCTAATTTTTCAGTGAAAATCGAATTAATTTTGAGAATTAAAATCGCGTTTTCACTCATTTAATGTTATTTTGTTCCAAAACTGTAAACTATTGTAAAATACTGTTAACTCAAATAATTGAGAGAAACGCGAGATTTACAACAATTAACTAAAAGTTTGAATCGAATTAAATATTAATAAAATATTTCAAATTTCAAATCAAACGAATCGATAGCTTTCCATCGAAAGAGTTAACGAAAATTTTTTATTAAAGTATTTCTTAAAGTTTTCAAAAAGTAATTCAATTTTGATGTCAAAAAAGAAGACAAAAGTAGTGGACTTTTCGTCAGCGAAGATCGGATTCATTGGTGCAGGCAAGATTACTGAGTCTCTACTCAATGGTCTCATCAATTATGGCAAAGTAGAAGCGGGTCGTCTTTTTGTGGCCGCACCCACCACTAAGAACTTGGAACGACTCAAACAACAATACAGTGGTCTTCACATTAGCAAAAGGAACTTGGACATCTTTGCAAAGTATGCGTGTGATATCGTCTTCATTGCAGTCCACGGCTCAGTCATCCGAAACCTCTACAAACAGGGCGGAAGTCGTCCCTTCCCTTTGACTACAAATTTTATACCGAATCTGAAGAAACCTCTTTACGTATTGTCAGTGGTTTCGGGATTTGATTGCAAACAGATTAGGGAATGTCTTCTGAATCCGGAACATCCAGAGAAGTATATGATAGAAATGCACAGAATTATGATTAACTGCGCCCCGACTTATGGTTTGGGAATCTTTGCCGTTGATGTCGAACCCGACAGCAAGAAATTGGCGGAACCCATAAGAACTATGTTGTCGAGTGTCTCCAAATTAGAATATGTGCCCGAAAGTCAAATGGACGCCGCCTGTGCCATATGTGGAGCCGGTCTCGCCTTTTCTTATTATTTCATCAACGCTTTGGCTGACGGCGCCTTCAAAATGGGTCTCAACCGACAAATGGCTCAAAAGTTCGCCGCAAAGACTGTCCAATCGGCCGCTCTTTCACTTCTCGAATCGGGTAAACATCCCAATGAACTCAAAGATGACGTCTGTGGTCCCGCGGGTCCCGCCATTTATGGTATTCATGTCTTGGATAAGGCAGACGTTGCTTCTGGAGTGGCCGCTGCTGTCGAGGCCGCACACAAAAGAGCCGCAGAATTGGCTAAAGAGGGCGGAGAATAAGGGGTTGAATAAAGGGTCGACTCTTTTATTTGAAATAATATAAAGATTTCTTTAATTATTAGAATTTATTAATTGATTTGATTTCAAAACAAAATTTTCGTTA
This sequence comes from Galumna obvia, assembly GCA_034695785.1. Classification (NCBI taxonomy): domain Eukaryota; kingdom Metazoa; phylum Arthropoda; class Arachnida; order Sarcoptiformes; family Galumnidae; genus Galumna; species Galumna obvia. The sequence continues at coordinate 26,982 of JAQFZM010000342.1, forward strand.
ATAAAACATTTCTTTAAATTTGTTTTGATTTTTAAAGTAAATTATAAAAAGTATTTAAATATAAGAAGTATTTAAAAATTATTGTATTATTAATTAATTATAAATTAAATTTTAAACAAAATTGCAAATAAATATAGATTTTGACGTTTAGTTGTCTTTTAAGTCTCATCTCTAATAAAAATGATGTTTAGTTTGTGTCACAACAACTCAATACTTCCTTTTCTGCCATTTCTGCCATTTCTGCCATCGATGGCTAATAGGAAGACTTCCCATTGATTTAACATTGGATTTAAATCAGATTCCATTCCAAATACCGATTCAACCAAATTGTTTCAGTCATCGACTTTAAGACTTTTTTTAAAATTATTTTATTATTAATAACTTATTATTCAATTCTATATTTTATATTTGAAATCGTAATACAAATCTTTAATTTATTTGATATATAATTCATGTTTACTTAAATTTTACTAAAAATTAATTAAATTTTAAAGTTTTGATAACATTTTGTCCCATAACTTGACTGATATAAATATGGACATAAATCACAAAAATATACTAGTTAAAAATTTCAAGAGAAACTGATACTAGATCAAAATTTGTGCATTTAGTTAAATAAAAGTTTATTATTTTACAGTAAAATCCATTTAATTTAGAAATGTTGTCAAAACTTTTAGAAAATCAAAGTCTCGTGAATTACATTCATAGGTCAGTCGTCAAATATTTTAGAAAAATTGTCATTTATTTTAGAAAAAATCATTTATTGAGGTAAAGAAGATAAGAATATATAAGATTTGATTAAAAGAATACTAATCTTTGAGTTAAATAAACTAACTTTCGATAACTTTGGAATTAAGACAATCAACAAAATAAGACTCCATATATTTCACAATTATTTTTCGATTTTCATCACTTAAAAGTTTGTTCACTCTTTTCATATAAAGTTTATTGTTTATCAATTCAGTTATAACTTCAAACCAAAACAATAACTCTTTCGAAGAAATTTTTTAATTCATTGGTTCGATATTAAAGAGAAACACTTATTTTCACGAGACTTTGATTTTCTAAAAGTTTTGACAACATTTCTAAATTAAATGGATTTTACTGTAAAATATAAATTATTATTTTAAACAATTACGAGAACTTCTATAGTTATATAATATAACTTATATTTATCTTGATTATTTATTTATTGATTTAAAATTATAGGAAAAATATCAAGCACTCAAAATAATTGACCCATTTATGTGAATAGAGGGATTAATGCAATTGTATCAAGATTATATTACAAATAGATAATTTATTAATATATTTAAATAATTAGAAGAAAAAATCGGCCCAAAAACTATCACAGCTATCACTGTATGGGTCAAAAAGGTGCGATTCATATGAAAATGGGTTTAACAAATTGACCATGGCACTTGAATTTTCTCCAATAATTGTAACTCATTTTGAATTTGGTATTCTATAGGAAGAGAACTTTAATATAATATACTTATGAATAATTAGAGTATGATATTTTCACCTAGTTTTGGCAAAATCAGTCCACGCCTTCATAATATCTTCACTAAATCTCATTTCAACCTCAGTATAGCTTTGATGAAGAACTGGAAGTCCTAAAAGAACTCGAGGTCAGCCCCGTGACAGATACCCATTGTTTTAGAATCGCAGCCATATTTGGACATATGTTGGCTCTGAAACGTTAATTCATAGAAATATGTCTTTACTTTTTAGGTCTGTTTAGCGAATTGTTTGGCGGAGATATTTCGTATGAATATCTCCGAACAATTCTTAAAATTCTTCCCTTATATCATACGAATCACTGGTATTACTATTATTAAAGAAATATCTTTTAACAGAACTCATATCCAATCCATGATAAATAGCATTTGTATCTTGCACCAATTCCTATAAAATCCTCATATGTCAAAGGTTCTTTTTGTCTGAGTCGAGGAAATCCAAGATATGCTAAAAGTGAGCCTTCATTTCGTACAATTCCGGTCAAAATATCAATATCTAGCCAAAGAAAATAAAGCTAAGATAAACTAGATTAATTAAACAGTTCACCTTGATTATATTTGTACAAATTGAAAGCATATTGAACAGTAAATGGCAAAAACTCTGTGTTTTCTAAAGGAAATGTAAATATATTTTCAATTTTATTCATATGCTGTGCGTCGACTTTCCTCAAACATTGTAACCACTTTTGGTCCGAACAATTCATTTGTTTTGCAAATTCTTTGGATGAGTGAAGCTCTTCCTCTTTGGGCTGTATCTGCCTTTTCTTATAGTGAAGTATAGACCCGCTCTCCATAATTACTCTCCTAAACAGACCCTTACTTTCCGGGGATATAATCAATGCTGTTATGGAACGACTGCCGGCACTCTCACCGAATACTGTTATCTCATTCTTATCGCCGACAAACAAATGTATGTTTTCTCTTACCTAAAATCTCACAGAATATGGAATAACAAATTATTTATTACACAATTTATACTTCTATTTAAACCGAGTGGCATTTGCATTTCATCCGTATTGTTGAAAGTGTAAATGTATTTCATCCAATGGTAATTTCCTATTCGTCCCAACAGTATTGTCAGCCTTCGTACGAATCGAATGCTTTGATATTTGATTGAATGAAATATAATGCTATGCATTAAACAAACCGTTGAGAACTCAATGTATTGTTGGGACGAATAGCAAATTACCATTGGATGAAATGCAAATGTCATTCGGATTAAATAGAAGTATAAAAAGTGTAATATTTGTAATTCCTTTTCTATTTTTTAAGTGAAAACTTATATAACATTTTAAGTATTAATGATTAATGGCTTTATGTAAACAAAATTATCAAAAGTCTAAATAAATAATAATATCACAAATAAATAGTCGATTAAAGTGTAATCAAATTTTATTGATTTATCTCTGATTGTCATTAGTTTTCAATATTTAAAAAAATATTTTTCGTTGTTTTTTATAACATTTTTACAAAAAGTGGTTCAAATAAAACAATTAAAAACCAATTAATATATAATTAAGTTATACTTCAGATCTCAAAAAATATACAATTGATTACATAAATAGTTAAATGAATTTCATAATAATTCAAAAATTAGGAGTAAAGACCTGTAATTCGCCAAAAATGGAAAATAAATTACAAAATAATGATTTGATGGCACTTTAAATAAGAATAAATTATAAGACATTTGTTGTAAAATCACTCAAAATATAAGTAGTTTTGAACTAAAAGTTAAGATATGGAACTCGTTTTTCCTTCAACTATGGAATAGACTAATATTGAGGGAAGAATTGTTGTCTTTTGAGCGATAAATGAATTAATGATAAGTTTCGACAATAATTTACATAAAAAAATGAAAGACTAGTCTTGCGATCAAATGATTCGAACTAATGATTAGACATCTGTTGTTACGGATAACATGTCGTTCACTGAATAAGATTTTATTGGAGAAAATGTGATCCACTTTTCCGATGACTTAATTCCAGACTCTGGTCTTTTAGCTTTTCTTTTGGCACTGATCTGATCCATACTCAGACCTTTACAGAGACCTGTTTTAAATTTTGATCGACTGTTTTGAGGGGAATAAAGTGGCGACAAAACAGGATTCTCTTCATATTCGATGTGATCATTCATTGCTTCGGCACTGCTATCACGTGCGGCGCTGTCACCGGTGCCGCTATCCTTCGAAGTGGACCCAGAATTCATAGACAAAGTCTCTTCAGATGCTATTTGTAAGAAGACATTGGAAGACAAATCTTTGTTGACCACATTTCTGTGTTTTGATGAAAGGACTCGAATCGAATCAAAATGACTGCTATCTGTGTCTTCGTCGGTATTGGTATGACTGTAGTCATCGTTTCGTTTTCTCGTGTGATATATGATTATAACCCAAATAAAAGAAGTGACGACAATACACACGAAAACTGCGATTACAATAATTCCAATGATTTTCCCCTCTTCTGAAAACAATGCATTCAATGAAAAGCTGTCCTCAATTTTAAAAGAATTATCGTTAGAAGCGATTGACTCTATTATATCGAGATATGTCGAGTCTTTGGCAGTGCCTAAAATATTGGACATAAGGCAAGAATACTCGCCCTCATCGGAAAGAGTAGTTTTTACAATAATTAAAAGTTGATTGTCTGCTGTGAAAAAGTGTCGCTCCGTTACAACAATGGGTCGATCGTCTTTTGTCCACTGAAGAGTAGGTTTAGGACTACCCGATGCCATACATTCAATAACAGCCGTTTCCCCGACTAAAGCCTCCTTATCGCCCATCGGTTTAACAAAAGTTGGAACTTCTAATACGTTGAGGTAAGCGCTGGCCGTCTGAGCGCCCGCATCATTAGTGGCAGTACACGTGTAGAGACCCATATCTGAGACTTTAACTTCAACAATGAAGAAGACGTCATCGGCAGGCATTACATGCATTCGACGTTCCATCGCAGCCGGAAAGTTATCGCCGCCATCTTTTTGCCACGAAATCTCTGGTAAAGGCTGTCCTTTTGCAGCGCAATCTAATCGAGCGGTGTTTCCGACCTTAACTGTGATGTTTGTCGGAGTTTTTGTAAAAATAGGCATAACATGGACATTTATTTTCACTTTTGTTGTATAAACTGCGCCGAAATCATTAGAAGCGATGCATTGATACCGACCCTCGTCTTCGTCTTCAATGTCAGTCAAATGTAAATTTCCGATATATTCGGTTACATTTCCGATGCGGACATTAGCCAACGTCTCTAAGAAGATGTTTCCGTTTGAAGTATTCATAATTTGATTATCTTTACGCCACTGGAATTGCATTGGCGTCGGACTACTCGATGAAGCCCTACAAGAAAGAGTCATATTATCTCCTTTGAGAGCAGTCAATGGTTTGTCTCCAAATTGTTTAAAGTCATCGATTAGATATGGTTTCAAATAGTCCTGACATATGAACTCTTCTGATTCGACTTTAAGGATGGACTGATTGGCGACTCTTTGGGGATGTCTACACTTCGCTTCAATTGTTCGCAAATATTTGGGACTCAAAGTGTTTAGAAGTATAGGTAACCACTTAAGAGTACAGTCACATAACAAATCAGTTGTATTTAGTTTTAATTTTTGTAAATTTTGTAGCCAATGAAATGACTGGTTTTGAATGGAAGCGATTGGATTCTCATTTAAATCAAGAATTTCCAAATTCAAGAGACCATTAAAAGTGCGTTTTGATATCGATTTTATAAAATTGAAGGAAAGATTTAAACTCTTGAGTTGATCCAAACCAACAAAAGAACCGCTCGAATCTTCAATAGTCCACGAGATCTGATTGTGACTCATTTGTAAGTCTTGTAAAGCAGATAATGAACGGAAGGCCGAGTCATCAATGAATGAAATACGATTGTAATCGAGTGTTAAATAATGCAAAGAATGCAAACGACTGAATGTGTCTTTACTTATGGAGTGAATCCGGTTATGGGATAAATCCAATTCGTTTAATTTACTGGAGAACTCCCATCCGTCGCCATCGATCTGTTCGATGTTGTTATGACTAATAATAAGCTGATTGAGTGACGCTAAACCATAGAGCCATCCCTTTTTGATTGAAGTCAAGTTATTGTGGTCTAAATGTAAGAATTCTATGCGATTGAGTCCCCAAAAGGTGCCGTCGAAGAGGTTCGTCAAATGATTTTTCCTGAGTTTTAATATTTGAAGTGATTCTAAGCCATGAAATACGAGTCCTTCGAGTGATTCCAAACGGTTTCGACTTAAATCCAATTCTTTGAGAGCCGTTAGCTTTTTAAACAACTCTTTAGGAATAGAAGTGATTCGGTTTTTGGAGAGACGTAACTCTTCTAAATGAGTTAAATTGTCGAAAGAGTTCTTTTCAATACTTGAGATCCGATTAGCGCTCAAATTGATTGAATTCAATTGAGTTGATTTGTTTACAAAGAATGTGTTTGGAATTATTGTCACCAAATTATTACTCAAATCCAGTGAATGAAGACTTGGATATATATCAGTACTGACCTCAACAAGTGATTCAATGCTATTGTGATGTAATACTAATTGTTTTAAATCTTTTAAAGCATTTAATTGCGGAAAATTAGTCAATAAATTGTTGTTTAGTTTCAAGTCTTGAATCGGATTTTCAGATTCATTTGTCTTCTGATTAACGAATAAATTTGGATCCAATTTCTTGATATTAGTATGACTTAAGTCAAGTCTGAAGAGACTCTTTAATCCGTGGAAGACATTGGATTCGATATAATTGAGTGGATTATGTGATAACTCTAATAATTCACACCATTTGGGGATCGGATGCGGAACTGTTAACAAACGTCTATTAGAACAGTCGACTAATTGTCCCAAACATGAACACACTTTTGGACACAAATCATCGCTTTTCACTCTTTTGTCAATAATTAACACTAAAAATAATAAATAAATTAATGACAATTGAGTTGACATCACTTCAAGTCAGAGTTTAGACACAAAACTCTTAAACCAATGACTCATTGTTTTTGTTTACAAACATTTCATTAAAACAAAAATTTAATTTAAATATAAATTTCAGCCAATTTTTGATAACAACTGTTCGCAGATGTAATTCAAAAAAGAAATGATAAGAAAATATCTTCAACTGTTCTTTGACTGAAGTCTTGGTTTAAAAGTGTGAAAATGGCTGCGAATTAGTGGATCCAAAACAGCAGGAGATCACACTTTACATTCTTTTATACAGAGTATTACAGACCACTAGTTTTACACTCACACAACGTTTGGCCCCAAACATGTGTTTCAACTAAAATATTGAATCTTTAGAACTCTGGTATTTCAATGTTTACATAAGATTTGAGGGACTTTTGCACAAAAGCGTTGACAAAAGGAGAGGCTCTGAGACTCTCCTCTGAGGCCTTTCCTCTCTCTATCACTCAATGCATGAAAAGCTTTACGGCTTTTCTTAAGGTTCGCTCCCTTTTGCTAAACACTGTTTTGTATTTGAGTTTCAGATGTTTTGTGAAAATGATTTTCCCTTAAATTTCTGTCGAGTCTTGTATTCAAAGAATTGGTTCTGAATTTCTTTTGAGAAGAAACGATACTTTCCTTTACTTTATGTCAAACTTATTTATTATTTGCCTTTCATTCGGACAGAAAAACATTTTTAGAAAAAAAAAGATTTTTATTCTTTTATTTATTTAAAAATTCAAAAGTTGTGACCAAATACCGACTTTTGTGTGAAACTATTTCCAAGTATTCCTTAGTTTTCAAATAAAAAAAATTCTTCTTTTTATGAATTTTATAAAACACTTCTTTCAAAACTTCATTCTTTTCTTACATTTTATAAATAGTTTAATAGATTTAAATTATAATTATTAGTAAAACATATGTATCGATACTTTACTAAGAATGCACTCAATTTCAGTCACATTTAGTACAGAATATGTCAGTCATAAAAAATTATGGAAAGTTTGCCTAAAGTTTTAAGGGATAAGAATTGAGGAAAGTTTTATGGGAGTCGTAGTGATAGTCGTTTGATGTATGTCTCACTTTTCAAAAGACTAATTGATTGTATGAATAGACTGTAGACACAGGTGTTGAAAGTGGTCACTCTTTCAACACTTTGTGGTGCAGCTGTGTTTAGATATGCTGTGCTCTCATCACAATTACTTTGACGGCACTAAAGGATAATTCCTTTGAATTGAAATACTTTCGACTTAACCATTGGTTCACAAAAATCTTATTTATTTGAGAAACGCTATAATAGAAAGTAATTGAACTTTATTTGACTCAAAATAAACGATACCTCAGATTAAAGCTCTAACGACACCAACATTTCGAACACAAAACCCAATCCTAACCCAAACTTTCATTTTATTTTTTTATACTATTAGAAGGAGTGATAAAGGCTTAACATTAATATTTAGAGCAACGCCCACGGGTTGTGTCGTATATCAATGGAAAGCTTATTAGAGGGACACAATGATGGGGTTCCAGTTGTCCGGAAAGCCCTAGTTCAAAAGTTAGCAAACCTAACATATATATACTGCGCTATTTTAATATAACACAATAAAAACAGAGTTCAATATAACAAATGATTGTAATTTATGATTCACAGAAATTTAGGCTTTACTTATGCCCTTTTCAATGTATAATTTAACGTATATAAGGCATTAGAAGTAATATGCAAAATATAATTTCAATCATTTGAATAGACTTATATGGAAGTGAGAGTAAATTTGTAAATGATCATGCTTATTTCACAAAATTCATCATTTATTCACTGAAAATAATTTTTTATTTTTGATTTATAAACAAACATTGATTCGATATCATTAAAAACATTATAATAGTTAGTGAAAAAACTGGTAATGATCAAGGCAACACCAATTAGTAATTCAATCTCATTAGTAATTCTTAAGTCTTAATATTTAGAGAATATTTTAACCTTAAATTCAAAGAAAGTTTTCCGACTCAATACAAGTTTTAAACTTAAAATTGTGTCGAAATTTAGAATAATTTTAATTAATTTTTTAAATAATTTTTTAGTTATAATTATTGTCTTTTACTGATTTTACTAATCTATATCTCAAATTAAAATATATTTTATATTTTATCCTCTATTAAAAAATTTCTAAAAATCCACCAAGTTAATTTTAATTTAGGGTTGGGCATAGGTTGTTGCATATGTCACAAAGAAAAATATTTGATATGATATGATCTATAACCATGGTAAATTTGTATGCGAAAAAGAGGTAGGATTCTGGGATGTTATAGACTTGACTGTATGTTATATACAGTTTAACCTCTTTATAACGAACCTCGATATAACGAACCTCGATATAACGAATCTCGTTATAACGAATACCTCGATATAATGAAAGATATCCCTTAAACATGTAATATAAACAGTTCTTTCTTATAAGGAATGAATATTTTTGAGTTTATAAAAAATTGTAAAACAAGTCTTTATTACATATAAATTAATACACAGCAGTGAATGTTTCAGAACTGAGTCTTTAACAATTTCACTTACCAGAGCTGGATATGAGGCAGAGATGGACACATAGGTTCTAGTTAAGTTTAGTATAAATTAAGGTTTAAAACCTTGGTACAATAGAAAATATCTTTAACAAACTTATAAATGGTTTTTAAATGACATATTTATTACCAAGTTCAATATTAATTTTTCTGTAAACGAATCAATAAATATTATTCCAATTTATTAATAGAATTCTTGTTAAACAGAATTAAAACAATTTTCTGATTCTATTGTATATTAATTTTGTTAATTAATAACCGGAGAACCACTTTTAGATCCTTTTGTAAGTTCTCCGACTTTTGATAATTTATCCCGGGTTCGATCCCAGGAGAGGCCAATTATTATTTTTATTCTTTTAAAACAATTTTAATTGAAAACTTAATTAAAACATTAAACTTATTGATTTAATGACCTTTTAATCAATTCTTTTATTAAATAATTAATTAAAACTAATTTTTCTTTTATCTAAAATTAAGTTATAATTTATATTTATTTTCTTAAAATTAAAAATTATAATAAAATTTATTCCCAAAAAAATATTAAAATAAAGAATTTTATTGAAAGTTTTTAAATAATAGTTTTAATAATGTTTATGAGTTTCAAAATATGCTTCACATGAAAAGTTTTTATTGATTTCTCAGTTTCCTTAAGAAATAGTTATTTATTTCTTAAATGTTTTTAATTGGATTAAAATTAAATGATTTTAAAGAAACGATTGAATTATTAAATGTTTATATAAATTATGGAAAGCATTGAATAAAATTCAATAATATTTAAGTCAAAAGTTTTATTCATTTCTACAGAAAACTATTAATTATTTATTGAATTTATTTTTAAAAACTTTCAAATGTTTATGAGTTGTCTTTGGATTTCAATTTGAGAAGAGTTACCACAACAATGGTCTGTGCGATGGTTTACATATCAAATCAAATTCAGGCTTAAGTTTTGATGAGAAAAC
>JAQFZM010000343.1:0-36902 GCA_034695785.1 Galumna obvia
AGAGAGAGAGAGAGAGAGAGAGAGAGAGAGAGAGAGAGAGTAGATGTCCCTCTCTTTCAATACTATATTTTTCAATAAATGTTTGAATGAATTTCAATACATTTTCTGATAATAAATCGAAATTTTGGCGAAATTTTTTTCTCTCTTCAAATACAGAACTTATGATAAATCAGTCATAACTCAAATGTAAAGCTTTGATAATAACTTTTTAAACTGAAAATTGAGTTTTTCTTCATTCGATAAATAAAACTTTCTTTACTCACTTTTTGAGATGAAAAAACCGAAAATATAGGAATTTTTTCCTAAATTTTTTTTTAAAGAAAATTTTCACCGAAAGTATTGATATATAATTTCATATAATTTAATTTAAGACATGATTGATGACCGACTCAACTCATTTTATTGGTTCTGACTCTTTCTCTTTCAACCAATACTTATTCCAAAGTTTTATAAACAAAAAAACAGAACAAGGTGAAAAACAATAAGCTATTTTGCTTGATAATTTATATTTGTGGAATGAGTCTTGATCAAAATTGAGTGTATTATTATATGCTTCAATATTATCAAAGATGATTTATCTCTCTTATAAATATTATGGAAACTTTAAAAAGGCATCTAATGACCAAGATGCATTAAAAGTTTAAAAATGCTTTTAAGATATTATTGAAATTTTCCCGATCATTTATTATAATCTAGTTCATTTTTAAGTATTTTGCTTAAGTTGATTTTTAAAATCACCTTTCTCTAAGATAAGAAAATATCTCTTTTTTAAAATATAATTAAATTTCATTAAATAAACACAGAATTTCTTTAACCGAATATTCTTGAATCAAATAATCTAGGACAAATCTATATACAGAATTTCTTTGAATCTAATATTAAAAAGCAGTTAAAAACATTGAACAAAAGTTTACTAGTTTTTATCGCACAGAATATAAGTAATCACTATATTTGTAGCAAAAATTGATTGCTTTCATCCAAAGTCCAGAACAAATCGAAACACATTTCAAAAGTTATTCAATTCTTTTACGATTCAATTGAAATGTTTTTTCTATTTTTTTCTTTAAAAACTTATTGACTTTCGATAAAATACAAGTCATTTGAAATAAATGATTACACGACTAATACAATACGATTTTACTCATATATCCAATCAATTTTGAGATCACAATTGAATTTACAAGAGTAAAGTTCACTTAAACTAAACTAAACTAAACTAGGTAAAATATTACATTCATTAATCGAATAAATATTTCAAACAAAAGGGTTTAAAAGTATTAGTACTGTTAGTCAGGCCTTCATTTAAGAGTAATTAATAATTTAATTAAATGAAAATGTTTTTCGATTAATTAAAGATGATCTAGCTTTATTTTTGAATTTTAATCTAGACATTAATTCTATATTAAATGCAAATTTAATATTTAGAATCTAAATTTTAGATTAAGACAACTATGCTTGATTACATTTGCATAATCTCATGAATTTATGAATAAGAGGCATATTAAGTATGGTCATACCAAGAGGTTTAGTTGACCTCAAACTCATTCCAATCACAAAATTATATTAAGTTTTAGTGAACTTTCATTTACTGTTCGAATGGAATTCAGTATAAAATCGTTTATTTTTTCTAAATTGAATTCTTTCGGTAAAATTAAATTAAATTTTGTTTTTCAGTATATCATAACTCAATGGTTTAACACAAGAAGTGAGAGGAAGAGAGTGTGAAGACCTCAACAATTGTTCGACAATTATTAATCATTTTTCAATGTGTAGTTTGTGTTCAACTATTAGAGTCCACTCTATATTTGATTCGGTGAGAGTCTGGACAAAACAAAATGCAATAAAAACGTTGTTTTGTGTTCAAGTGATCAGCGAATCAATTGGACGGTTAGCACAGCACTAGTCTTTTGTTTGTGTCCATCACATTCACCAAAACTGTGGATCAGTTCTCTTCCAAAGAATAGTCTCTGTGTTTAAGGAAAACCAAACTCATCAGAAACTCATCAAAACACAACAACAACCACTTATCTCCAGCACAGCCACAGAGATAGGGAGAGAAGGAGAGGAAAACCATCACTCTATAGCTAAAAAAATAAATCAAGAGAACATACAACAAGTGATAGCCTGAGAGCCGGTGCTCACAACACAACACAACACAATGGATACTCAATTGACAGACTTCGTCGATAAGGGAATTATTATCGCAATTATTTTGGCCACAATTATGATCTTCACAATTGTGGGCAACATTTTGGTCATATGGGCTATCTTTACATACAGACCACTACACAACGTACAGAATATGTTCTTGGTATCACTGGCTGTCTCTGATATAGCGGTGGCAGTTCTGGTTATGCCCTTCAATGTTGCCTACAATCTATTGGGGAAATGGATTTTTGGTTTACATCTCTGCGAAATGTGGCTCACGAGTGATGTGTGAGTTATCGATCCTTTGAAAATGTCTCAAATTAGTCTTGCTCATATTATATTTAACTTCTCAATTCTCGGGGGTCTCTCAATTCATATAACCTAAGAATTATATATACTTTTATCGAGGAATAGGAAAATATATGAAAATATAATTAAGAAATTTATAAAATGAACTCTAATTATAAATAAATAATTATTTATAAAATTAATGAATTTATATCACATTTTTAGTCATTAAGACAGACTATTCATTAATATCTGTTTCAAATTTATCAAGGTTGTTTATAATCATATTTACTTATATTTGTTACCAAGCTAATTTTAATATAGCTTCAAATACTTTTGATTATTCCTTTATTATTAAATTTTAAACTATTAATTTTGAAACTCTTTTAACAGAATTTAACTTGCTCATGCAACCAAGATAAATAATTAAATTAAAGTTTATCATGCAAGAAAAGTTTAGCATTAATATTGTGCTAGGATTTAGTGAACAAGAATAAATTAAAAATTCTCAATAAACAAGATGGTATTAACCGAATTTACAAAATTAAAAATTAAATTATACCTTGGTCATCATTTAGAGCTTAGAAAATGTTCATAAAAATGTGTAATGAATTAAAAATTTAATTAATTTCAATCAATTATTTTATAGGTTGTGCTGTACCGCAAGTGTAAGTATTTAAATACAAAATCTCCATCAAAATTAATCTTGGCATTAAACATCTGTATACTCTCTGACAGATACTAAATCTTTGTGCCATTGCCATGGTAAGATTACATTCATTCTTAGACATTTTCTAGACTTAAATTTTTACGAATATTATTAAAGCAAAAAATTATTAATGAATTCATTTAAATATTAATGGAATTCACACTAAAAATAATTTTCAATTCAACCGAAAATAAGTAAAATATTCTTAAATTTAATGCAAAGAATTTCATTGAGGCTTATAATCTAATTAATTAAGTATATACTAGAAATAACCAAGGTCTATAATTATACATTTATTTTCTAGTGTAACATTTTAAGTTTGGTATTTCAAGTTCATTGAAAATTTGTTCAAAAAAATTAATCCAATAAAAAGTGAATTCTTTTCATAACCTTAACATCAAAATTCACTTCAAAAATATTTTTAATAAAATAGTTTTACTTCCAAAACAAACTTTACTGTAGTCTCTATATAATCATCTCATTTAAAGTTAGAATATTATAGAATATTCTAATCCCTTTTCAGAGTTTGTTATTAAATGTGAGATATAGTCCCTCTCTTTTGTCACAAATCATACATAAAATTACATTAATTTTAATTTTCAATTCTTCTCACAATTAATGATTTATAAAATCATTTTAAGAGAATAAATTATTTATTAATATATTTAATTTTAAATAAATTTTTGAGTATAAATATATGAATAAATATATTAAAGTAATAATAACCTATAGAGTCTATAATCTAGAATTAAATTATAACTTTCTCTATAATAACATCAAAATTTCAAATTTCCCAAAAGTGTGACCACAAACAGAGGTGACAGTATTTATTGAATTCGATGTCAAATAAATTGAATTTCATTTCAACCCTCTCTTTTGACATCTTTATGTTTTCCATAAAATCAATCATAAATACATTAAAAATGCAGGAAATTATGTCGAATCTCTCCCTCCCTCCCTCCCTTACTCACACAACACACACACACACACACACACACACATTGATTCATTGAATCATTCACTTTCTCTCCTCCTTTCCCTCTCTATTGTAAAATTGTTAAAATTTAGTTTAGAAAAATTATAGTAAATGTATTCAATTATATATCGGATGTCAAATCAGAGAACAAGAGTGTGTTCGACCTCTCATAGGGTTCCCACCGGAATGTAATGTGAATTCAATTTAAACTTTTGGTTAAGACATGTATTTTACTTTAATACAATATTCTTATACAACAGAATATACGTATTTCTGTCTTTTTATAAGTATTGACTCAAAATCTAATAAAACAGTCATATATTTGAAGTTTTTAAACAACAAATCAAACAAAATATATCTCTCGAATGATATTTCACTTGAATTGTGATCAAAAAAGGGAGTCTTCGAAGTATTTATTAAATATTTGCAAAATTCAGTTCAACTAAATTCGAGAAATATTTCAATTTTAAAATTACAGACATTTTTTTCAGTGAAATTTTAAATAAAAATAGAAATCCAACTCAAAAACAAAAAGTGACTTTTGTATTAATAAAAATATCTTGGTAATAAAAGCCAACTTATCACTGAACATTTATCTGGAACAAAAATGTAATTCCAGAATTTTTTCTATAACTTCAAAAATTTTCGATATTAAATATTTATTGAAATGACCATAACATAAGAAATGAAAAATTATGGTAAAATCAAATATTTATTTGAAATGACTTTAATAGTTTCGAATACAACAAAAGGGTAATCATTTTTTTAAATGTTTAATATATCGCTAAAAGAGAGATAAGCAAGATCATTTTGACTTATTTTTAATTAGTTAAAAGAATTTTATAAAATCAATACATTATTAAGATTTTATAATTTCACATGCTAACATCAACCTGAATAAAGTCCAAAAATAGAATCCAGCACATTTGTATTTTGATTTACATCATTAGTTTTATAAAGTTAGATTGGAAATTCTCCTTGCTCACTTGCATATTACACGACTAAATCAATGATTTATATCATTAGTTGAAAAGAAAACTTTTGCTTAAAAAATGATCGAAAAATAAAAATAAGAAACATTTGAAGTCATAATCAAATAATATGTCAGACTATATGTCAGACCATATGTCAAACCATATGTCAGACGCGGCGAACAGTTTTTCACAATTCTTTTATTCTGGAATTCCTCTAAAGAACCAAAAGACTAAAAGCGGAAACAAACGGACAGAATATTCTGTGTTTAAATAAATTGTCTGAATGTGTCATAGAGTCAGACATAAAATTAATGATTCCTTTTCTTATAAGAATCCCATTTGTTCTTTGCTTTTAAATCTTTGTTATCGAACTTAATATTGTGTTAATCCATATAAAAGTGACGCTTAAAGAGTATTAACTTATCAAAACATATTCACAAAGAGATGAAACCAATTAATTCCTCTCAAACTAACTTATTTAGGCCCTTGCTAAATTATACATAGCTAAAGAACTTTACCTTTAAAATGTACAATTGTACTAGGTCTATATTTATGTTTGATATAAATTAAATTTACAAAAATTTTAAAAAACGATTATTAATTATTTATGTTTGATATGCCATTTATTTGAACATGATATGTTATATTTATACCTAGGTTAAATAGATATTGTGTGAAAAATATAAGATGTGATAAAACGATTAAAATTTTCAATGGATATACAATAAATGTCATATAAAATGACATAAAATAAATGTCAAAAAGCATTAAATAAACAAAAAATATACCAAAAGATATATTTAATTAAAATTAATGATTTGTTTTCACATCATTTATATTAAAAATTAAAAACTCTTTAATTTAATTAAAGAAAATAATTTTAATCTTCAAATTAATGGATAAAAGAATTTCATAAAACCTTTGATATAAGGGTTTAACTTTTATATAGAGAAGTAATTCAATTCCCGGGACTGCTATAAGTAAAAGAAATTTTCATTTTTACCGTCACTTTTAAATAGAAATTTCAAAGATGTATCAAAACCATTATTCTGGTTATTTTACTTTTGGGATGAAATAGATTATTAAGTCCATTACTTTTTTCAACATGGAATGCATTCGTATCTTCTTCAGCAAGTTAATTATAGAATCTATTAGAGAACAAATAGCTATGAGACCTAGGTTATATTGATGTATCATCATTTATCTTGAGAGTAAACTTATGAGAAACACATTGATGTCATCAATAGAGTGTATATGATCTTGAATAATTTTATATTTAATCTATGATTTACTCAACAAAAAATGAGCTGAAATATTATTTATTCATTTATCGATATTTTATTCAATCAATTATTTAATAAAATGTATTTTTTTCATCAAAAGAAATCATTTGATATTCCAAACAAAATAATCAATATTTGATTAATACTAAAATCAATAGAAAGAGATATTCTCTTTAAATCTAAAGGAAAATGACCATGATAAATTTCTTCAATATTCTTAGAAATTTGAAAGAAGAGTACCTCATGTATATTCTTACAAGAAGATCAATCATAAAAGTATCCATCAAACTTCAAAAAGTTTTTAAAAAAGAGTTGTCTTTCACTTTTAAAAAAAATATTTTTTTTTCTAAAACAAAGTTATAAACAAAAATATTTTTGAATAATTTTTTCTGAAATAAAATCTTTTAAGAACTGAAATTCTCTTTCGATTACATCTAAAAGAAGAGGAAAGGCATAAAAGGCCACTAAACTGAGTACTACTATCCCTAAAAAGCTATCATCAGAGCATAACTTATTTGATCAAAAATGATAGCCTTTGAGATAAAATCAAAGAATATTTTTTTAGGGAAAAAATTATTTATAAAATTCAATTCAAAATTGTTTTGCCTTTCATTCAATAGAAAAAGTGTTTCTTATTTGGTATTCAAACCGAATATTCTTCACTCAATTCAAACAATGAATGAAAGAAAAGTCTTAAAAACTTCTCGTATTTTAAAGGAATAGATATTTTGAAACCAAAGATGCGTTAAGTGTTTGCGAAAAAAAACAAAAACCATTTGACTTAAGAATTGATTCGACAATTTTTTACTCAAAATTCTGAACAAACAAAAAGATAGAACTTTAGTCTTTTTAAAGCTTTTAATATAGATCAAGAACACCTTTAGATTTACAAGATTTTGATCTAAATTATATTATTATAAAGGTTTGAGAGTATCAAATAACTCTTAGAAGTTTAGTTGAAATTTAAAAATGTAAAATAACTTCAAATTAACATTAAAAACATTTGACTTATTATTTGAATTATAATCACTCATTAATAATCAGTTTATTTTAGAGATGAAAACCTTAAAGCAATTTCTCTTATATCTGAGAATATTTTCGCTAATTTACAATTGAAAGTAGCATTGGAATTAACATTACCTTGGGCATCACTACTTTATTATTTTGATTAGAAAAAACTTTGAGAGTAAGTCTTTAGAAGATATAATTGAGACGAACTCCAGAGAAAAGTCATATTAATTATTGCGTTCAGTTTAACCGTTGGAGTTGACTATCATTAATCAGTATTAGGACTGTTCTCCAAAGTAATGGTTAGCCATCAAAACAAACCTCTTGTGTTGTGAACACATTCTCAAAACCAATTGTTTGTTTGCTTTTATCTTTTGTTTAAAAATGTTTGGCCACTAATGGCTTTCGACTCAATATTTTTTTGAAGAAAATATTTCAAATAATCTCTAAAACATAATATAATCCGAAATTAATCCACTCATTAGTTTGTGATTAGAAATACAATTACTCTAATTGCTATTCTATAACATTTTCACCGCCATTTTCTAATTAAACTATAAATTTTTAATTTACGCAACAAATCTCTCTCTCTCTCTCTCTCTCTCTCTCTCTCTCTCTCTCTCTTTCACTTTGAAATTTGTAGTGAAAATGATAATAAATGAGTTACTTATAAAATATGAATGCATCAAGTAAATTTAATTATATGGATTGAATTCAAGTCTTATTAAATTTCAGTAAACAATTTATCATAATCTCAACACCAAGATCATCTAGAACTCAATATAATAATGCAGATAAAATAGATTATTTAAAAAAAATTGAATTCTTGAATAAATTATTTTTGACTCCAAATTCTAAACATTATTTCTCACTTCTATTGAATAATACAATAAATCACAAAATTTTGAGCACTTCTTATAATTAATGTATCAAATCTCGAGTGAAATTGTAATCCAATTCTTGAGTTTTTCTTTAAATTTATTGAATAAAATCCCAAAAAATTAGAAGTTATTCATAGGAGGAATGACTAGTTTTTTAATAAAACTGAATGAAAGTAGAATTTGATGGATTATCACAACTACTCAGAGGGAACACCATTTTTATAAAGTATGATTCGAAGGAAAAATATTTAATAAATATTCTTAATATAAATTTTTAATTTACTATCATCTTGGTTAATATTTCAGAGTTCTCGCCTAAATTTCAACAACTTAATAAATCATGATTTCTCAATTATTATGTAGTTCACATTTCAAAATATAAAAAAGGTGAACCAAGATAAAAATGGAAATGTTTAAACTATAATGTCTACTATAATGCTAATCATACGATCAAGTATAATATTTATAATGTATAATCAAGATCAAATCTGAAATAACATAAACAATAAAGAGAATTAGATGTTCTAACCTTTTCCAATGATAAGCAAGATCATTTTTGTCCATTATATCCAGTAAAATATAGAACACTTTTTGGATTTTGCTGTAAAAAACAGGAAAAGCATTAAAGAAAAACTTTAAGAATAGGTTTTTATTCGAGAATAAGGAAAAGATAAGAATTTTTCGGATCAGAGAATAATTTTATTTTTTGACTCAAAGAATATAAACTATTATTAGGTTTTAGTCATAAAATTTTAGTCCGTTTTTTTGGGCCGAAGATTTGGCTCAATTTTTTCAGATAGTTTTTAGCGAAACATTTTTAATGGCGATAAGAGACTTAAAATTTATTCTTAAAACTATATTCTGTTCGGAAATACTGTTTATACGAGTATTTTCTGAAACATTTGATAGTTTGAAAACAACCGAAAAGAGGTTTAAATTATTATAAAACTTTTTGTTACTTTTGAATAACTAATTAGACTATTATTTAAATACTATTCTTAACTCAAACACCACTGAATGATAAATTCAATTATCAAAACACATAAACTTTGGAATAACCTGTGGGCAGCACTAACCAAGATCACCAAACAATGATCAAGCTATTTTAAAACAAAAAATTATCACATTCAAGTTCATAATTAAACACCTAGCTCAATTTCAAAATTTATAAAAGCAATAAAAAAATAGTGGGAATACTTACAATTAAATTTGATTTCAAAGTTTTAATTTAAAATAAATACCTTGCTCATCTCAAATTCAATTCATTAACTTAACTCTGAAAACATTATTTACTCGAATAACATTTCATTAGTCTATAAAATAGACTAGTACATTTTATTCAAACTTAAATCAATTATAGCTCTTCAAAGGGAAAAATGTAAAAATTCAATAATTCACTCATTAAAGTAGAAGAAATATTGCATAACACTAAAATTATCAATATCCTTGCACATCTTAAAAATAAATTTGAATTTCCTTTAAAAGACATTATAAATTGTAGTAAAAAGTCTATTCATTCAAATATTTCTTCATTAAAAAAGAGTGAAACTTAAAAATTGAAACGATTTTTGTTTTACTGAAACTCTTTTCGAAATAATAGTCATTAAGTTTTCTTTTTTTGATAGCAATGAACACATTTTTTCCTAACTTTCAAATTATATTTAACTTTTATTACAGTACTTTTCCATTGAATTTCTTTTACATTGATTTCACTTTTGACTCAAATGTTCTATAATTACGTCATTTAATAGAAAGTTATTATTGGAGTAACCAAGATCAATTTTTAATTTTAATTAATATAATATAGAAATATAAAAATTAACGAATAGTTTTATTGAGAAAAGAAAAGTCTTGAAACAAATATACTTACCTATTTGACCAAGATTCATTAATATTATACTCCTGTAGTTTTATATATTATTTGTTAATTAAATTATTAATAAAATTGCGATAATTTATATTTAATAAAAATATAATAAAAAAATGAAAATAAAATAAATACTCATAATTTATGAATAACATTAATATTATATTAATTAAAATATTAATAAAATAAAAGTCATTTATAATAATATTTTTCAATTAATTGTTATAAAAAATGGTATTATATTTAAATATAAATGGCTTCTCAATTAAGGGATTATTGAGTCAATATTATTGACTGATTGGTTATTAATTGCTAGATGATTTATTTTCCATAAGACTGATTAAATGTTTATAAAATCATTGATGATTTAAAATTCGTCACAAGTTAATTTGTGACAAATGCACAAGGTGAAATATTTCAAATATTTTCACAATGAGTTTCTGTAATGAATAGGTTTATAACAATAATTTAATTGAAATATCGAACAAATAATAACTTTGTACTTTTGACTAAAGTGATATTGGTGAATCCTACATTAGATTATTAGAGTCTACTATTCAATAATAATGTTTAGAAAATAATTTTAGTTAAATTCAATTAAATTACTTAAAGATAAAATCAATAAAACTTTATTTGATTAAATTTGAAGTCAAAAAACTAATCAAGGTATAATAACTAACCATAATTAACATCATTTTATTTAAAAGATGAAATAATCAGTTTAAAAGCAGATATAAAGTAAACATGTTAATTTATGAATAAATCTCTAGAATTTCTATTCTCTAAAAATGACTATAATTTTAACTATAAATATACGAATGAAATGTAAATTCATTTTTAATCCCATTTTATTTCTAAACGAAAGTTTTCATAAATTGTATGAATAAAACAAAACATTTATTATACAGTCAAAGCAATAAAATAAATGAATTATCGATGAATTGTAGTTTTTCTTGAATTCAAAATTCTTTTATGACTTTAAAAAAAATAACAAGATTATAACATAAAACAAAAATGATATCAAACATCAATATATAAAAACATTAGAAAAAATGGAAAACAAAAAAAACATTTTTTATAAATCATAACCAAGGTTATTTCTTAGAAAATTAATTTATTATTAGTTTAAACTTCATTTATTTTGAATTAAATAATTAAATATAAATAATAATTAACTTAGTAAATTAAATTCTTGCAAAAACATCATTAACTAGTATTTAAAAAACTGCCCTTGAAATACCTTGATCATCATAAAAAATATTATAAAAGTTTAAAGAAGCAATTCTATGAAAGGAAATCAGAATAAAATCCAGAATCAATTTGAATATTCTTTATATATTTATATCTCATAATAAAAATTGATTGAAACCGGGTTTTATTATAATTCATAATTCAATATAGAGGTAATAAGTCCTTGGACTTAACCAGGAATGTTAGCTTAACATTGAAATTTTTCCAAATTCTTTGGCAGAAATTCATTGCAATTTTCAAACAAAGTGTGAAAAAAAGATAAATAATTCAAATATGAATTTGAATATTCAATATTGACTTTTCTGTCAAAATTGATTCTTCTATAGATTAATATACAATACATATGTATATAACATATAATAGATTCTATTAGTAAAATAAATACAATTATATTACGATTTTGAAGTACTGTTCAGAAAATTGTAATACAAACTGAATTTTAATCTAAACAAAGGGTTTACCAAAAACCCTATTTATTAATCAAACAAAAGAACAGGATATATATCACTAGAATTGCAAGAACATTAAGAATAGTACTAATAAAAGAGACATTAATGACAGCCTCAGAATCCCGGGATTAGAAACTTAACTAAACAAATATTTAACCAAAAATTTCAAATTCAATGAATGAATAATTTTTTGAATAAAATTATTTCGAAAAAATTTCTTATTTCAATAAATTTATGATTTAAACGGAATTATTATTCATTGAAAGCAAATACTATTTATTTTAATAATTATTATATAATATTATTCTGTGCTCAATATCTAATCAAACATTTTCTGATTAGGATCGGTATTGGGCTATACACGATCCCATCAATTATGCACAGAAGCGGACAATGAAGAGGGTGTGCACTTCCATTGCCCTGATTTGGGCCATCAGTGCTTTAATATCAATACCCCCTCTAATTGGTTGGAACGACTGGCCCGACATAGTTGATGAGAATACCCCATGTAAACTGTCCGAAGAGAAGAGTTATATCGTGTATAGCGCGAGTGGCTCATTTTTTATTCCCTTGATCATAATGACGGTGGTATATTTTAAAATATTCAAAGCTACCCGACGGCGTCTAAGGGATAGAGCAAAGGCCTCAGCCATGGCTAACCTAATGTCCAATTCTAAGAACAATATGACAACAGAGATGTCACATAAGATCGATGTGGAGTCGGCCAGTGATGAGAAAACGGAACAACAAAAGTGTGAAAAAGACTGCAAAGACAGCACTCATTCCACACAAAAATCTAATAATAAAAAGTCAAACAAAAAGACAGCGAAAGAAAAAATTAAACTAAAGTCAAGTAATGATGACTCCATCAGCGAAATAAAGAATGGAAAACAAGACAATTGTTGTGAAGAACAGCATATCGATAGTGGCGGTGAATTTGTGTCGCAGATGAACACATCTGAGAGCGTTTCCCAATCGATAGTACAGAATATCGATCAGAAAACACTTGTTGTTAATCAACGTTTGTCCACATCTGTCGACAACAAAGGTTTGTTTGTAACAAACTTCAGACCAAAAGCCAGTTCTATCACATGTGATAGTAATGATCACAATATTATAACTCAAGTCAAGGGAAGACCAATCGATGACTCAAACATATCTGTAAAGAGGTTTTGGGAGGAAAAGCAAAAGATCTCACTGTCCAGAGAAAGGAGAGCCACAAGAATACTAGGAATTGTGATGGGTGTCTTTGTTGCTTGCTGGTA
This sequence comes from Galumna obvia, assembly GCA_034695785.1. Lineage (NCBI taxonomy): Eukaryota > Metazoa > Arthropoda > Arachnida > Sarcoptiformes > Galumnidae > Galumna > Galumna obvia. The sequence continues at coordinate 13,100 of JAQFZM010000343.1, forward strand.
AGTCACTTCATTTCACCAAGATAATTAATTAACTCCATTAGTTGATTAATCGTTAAGAGATTCGATGTGACAGATATTAACTATTTAATATAATCTTGGATATTATCAAACAGAGGGAGAAATATTAATTTCTAAGTTTAAAATTTAATTTTTAATTTAAAATAAACATATTCTTATAATATAAACTAGAAAATATTATCACAATTTAATATGTGCTCAATTAAATATGAACAAGTTAAAAATTAAACCGATAAATTGTTTTAGATTATGACTTAATATCGGAAAATTGACCTTTTTTTGAGATAATTAAATCTTTATTTCTAAATGCTATTACCAAGTTCAATTAAAGTTACCCTTTAATATAAATTTATATATTTAACCTTTCATTTACCTTAAATAGTGATCAAAACCCTATTATAAAGTAAAAGTAGTGACAAATAGATATGAATAATGTCTATAAAAGTGTAAATAAAAATTTTCATTAATTTGTTTTATGATTTAAGGCTTCAATTTTTAAAATACTTGGCTATAAAATTAAAGGATAAATTTATCGAAATATACCAAAGTATTTTAACTATATAACTAAGAAAAAGAATCATCTTGAGAATAATACGAAGAAACAAAATGCATAAAACATTAAAACTCTTTTAAATATATTTTTGAAATACGAATGCATTCGAGAATTCAGTTAAGAATATTAAATATATTTAAATACAAAATAAATTTTAAAATAAATGTTTTTTAAAATAAATGTTTTTTAAAATTTATTCATAAGATTTCTTTAAAAGTATTAAAACTTTCAAATCCGATGAGAATTGAATCATAAAAACATATATTTCTCAAACAAAAGATTGATTGAAAAGGGACACATAAAGTACCTAGCTCTAAATTTATAATAACCATCTGATATATCATCAAAAAGAGCTTAACCTAAGATTTAAAATACTTAAATAAATTACAGGCATTTCTAGAAATAAAGTAACTAGTAAAATATTCATATAACTAACCATTACTAAAATGAAAATTTTAAACTTTTATATTATTCTTAAAACAAAAAAAACATAATCTATAATAGATCTAACCCAGCAACCTTTTTCCTAGCTAATAAAATTCTCAAAAAGCCTTTCCTGGTTATATTTAATATGATAAACTAATCCCAAAGTTTTGCTCACAACTAATTTGATGGATAGAATTTTCCATTTAATTTTTATTGAAAGATGAATTATGTAAACGATATTTAAATAATATATTTGAGCTAGATAATCATGGAATAGATTCTATAACGATTATCAATGCTTTTTTATGAGTAATGAAAGCAATTCATTAATTTCAATATAAATTCATTCATTCATTTATTGAATATTACTTTATATAACTCACAACTATTAAACATGTATAGTAATATATGTGCATGTTTAATTTAATTTTCATCTGGGTGGTTTTTTAAAGCTTTTAAATTAGTTTTAAATAAAATTATCAAGGGCATTAATGGTCTACTCATTAAAATTACGATAGGTATTATTTTGCAATTACTTTATCATATCAAATATAACCATGTAAGTCTTATTAATATATCAATCAGTAAATAAAAAAAGTTTCCTTGTGAACAATAACCCGGGCTAATCAAAAATTTTAAAGAATACTATCATATGTTCTACAAATAAATCACAAAATATTTATATAAAGAAAATACTATTCTATAAAATGACACTAAATTTCAGAACAATTTTCAAAAAATAAATATTTAAACGAAAAATAAAGTTATCAAAAGAAATATTAAGTCAAACAATGTTTTAAACAAAAAACAAAATTCTTAGAGAACTATAAATTCTTATATTTTTTTTATGACAGAGATATTGCCTTTTGGCACAGAATTAGTTTTGTGACACAAATACATAACAAGACTGACATAAGTGAAAGCAATGTAATACTAAAATCTATGAATCGCCAGAATTAATACACTACTTAAGGCATATGACCAAGGTGTCATAACTTTCCTCTCATATAATATTATTTAAACACAAAGAAAAAGGATATTAACTTTAATTAAATTACAGGCAATTGTCTCTAATAACTATACTAGGTATTTAGGTATTTAAATAATAATCTTGCTTAATTAAATTATCATTTTATTAATACTATCCATATGTTTGTTGAATCATATATTAATCTCATGTTATAAGAGTCATGTCGTTTCAATATTCGACTGTCAATCAAATCAGCATTTTTTGTGTTATTAACTGATATACAAATATCTGACTTTAGACACAAGAGCATGATGAAAATCCTTTCATTAAAATTATATGTACTTGCTAAGAAAGATAATTTGAGCTTGATAAACTTATTAATAGAATGTGTCGGTTCATATCTCTATTTGATATATTATTAAAGTAATATATAATTGAGTTGTTTTATGAACACAAATCTAATTGCAATGAAAGCCATTTGACTAATAATTGATTTTTGTTGACTACTGTAGGCTTCCTTTCTTTCTAATGTATGTGATTATGCCTTTCTGTACGTCTTGTTATTTACCCAATGAAGCGGTAAATTTCATCACTTGGTTGGGGTATGTATTCAATCACTCAATCGTTACTATAAAAACAACTTTTCATTAGTCTTTGCCATAATTTTTATTCACTCAGAGTTAGCAAAAAAAGTTTCTTTTTTATAAAGGAGTAAGGATATTACAACATTGGATTTATTTTCTAGGATGATCTAGATATATTTTTACTTAAATAAATTAAAAAAATAAAGTGTTAATTAATTTTTAGAAAAACTTTTTAATTTCATTGTATAAACATTTTGAATATAACAAGATTATTCAATTAGCTTTACTATAATAAAATGCATGTCCTGGCTAATACCTTATACACTTAAAACATACTTTATTTCAATTATAATCAAACTATAAAGAATAATATTGCTAGTTAATTACAGTAGAGCATAATCTAGATTAATTGCCAAAAACTAATTTATTATTCAATTAAAATCTGTTTATGATTTCAATTATTTTTGGAATTTTTCAAAATTTTGATTAATTACTAAAATTTTTCATTTTTCATGGCTTATAGTTATATAAATTCAGCGCTCAATCCATTAATATATTGTGGTTTCAATCGGGACTTTAGGAAAGCCTTTCAGAAAATCATTTGCTGTAAAAAAGTCATCTAATGATCACAAAATATAGTCTTTTGTAAGTAATCTTCAATACTATCTAAATATTCATATAAATAAAAGAGAAATGACCAAGTTACTTTATTAAAAAAATAACCTTGGATAATATCCAAGTATGAAATAAAACAATTACCTAATTGTGATATTATTTTATATAATAAATAATTGTTTTTCTATTAACAAAAGGATAATAGTTTAGATGAATATTCTAGAACAAATAAATGTAAACTTGGTTATTTCCATTATGATAACAATCAAATCGACTGTCAATCAATAAAATGAAAAAAGTTTTCTTTACTTTCAATACAAATACTAAATAAACATTTATTTGCTTTTCATATAATATTACATATTTTTATAGATTTTTTTGAGTTCAACGTATAATTCAAAGGCAAATATGAAGACAAATAACAGACACAGAATTACATACAAATAATGATTTCAACAAAGAATTGTATTTCGTCGCACAGAATAATAGCCAGAGAATAATAGCGCCGAATATAATATAATTAAAGAGTACATTAAACGGATGGCTTCCGCTCAGCATAAATGACGGATAATTTGCAAAACAGTTGAAGAAGAGATAACTCGAAAAATAAAAATTCAATTCTTTTGCTATGAATTTATCCTCAATTCCGACGATTTGGTCATTTTATGTACAAAATCTCTTAATCAATAAACTCTTCACTAATACCAAGGATTTTATGAAATCATAGCCAACAAACTATCCAACGAAACAGAATTGTTATTAAAAGAAGTTTTTATCTGACCTTGTTGATAAATTATTACAGTCTTTTCTGATCAAATTCATAATCTATCCAAGTTAATTTTGATTATAATATTAATTTAAGAAATTAATAAATTGTTAACTAATTATAGTTTTTAATTGTAATGATAATTATTAATTTGTAATAATTATATTAATTTGAAATAAATCTGTTATTAATTAAATAATAGAAAATAAAAATATTTTTAAAAAAATTAATTATTAAAATTATTAAGCAAGATGAAATATTAAATTCAATTCACTCCAAAAATCTAGGTAACTTTTGTCTTAAATCAACAAAGGATTTTTTTAAAGCAAGGCATTATAAGAAGAAGCCTGGAAATTGTCATGGTCATTCCAAATGAATAATTTCTGAAATTTCATACATTTATAATAAGTATTACCGGAATCTCATTGAAAATATATAAAAGTACTGAAAAGTATTATCAAAAGTATTGCATTGCCTTTAAAATACGATTTCATATTATTCTGTGCAAACATTGACAGTAATATATAGTCTATTATATCATAAGTCAATATATAAATCAATGAAAGTATTTGCAAATTCATTGCGAAATATAAGACTCTTATAAAACCATTAATATTAAAAAGGTTTGGAAATAAACCTAAAAGAGAAAAGACCAGGATTTGAGCAATTTAATAAATACATGTATATTCTTGAACAATTATGCTTCTAAATATACATTAACCAAATTTAGTGGAGGAATATCAAAAGTTGCCTTGAGCAACTCAATACAATGATAATGAAAATATATACAAGTTTAATATACAAATTTTATAAATTGTAATAGATTATATTATTGCGCAAAAGAAGTGCAAAGGAAGAATTTCTTGATTACATCTAAGAAAATGCAATCGACAAAATCCTGGGTAATAAAAATATATCTTACACAATTTCTAATGAAATATTAAATAATAAATTATTTAATCAAAGCTTAAGACAAACAAAAGAATGACATAAAATCTCTCCAAAATTGATATAAAAAGATATAGTATATAATTTATAAATAAATTATCTAGTTATATAAATTCTATCAGCAAGATAATTGTAAAATGATAATTTCATTACTATTAAATCAAATCTTTTTATTTTTATAATTTATAAATTATAATACTTTTAGGGTTTAATAAAAGAATTAAAATTCGTTTCTGTTTTATATAAAAGTGAAGTGACTTTTGTGAAACACTTTAGAATTATTGCAAACATGCAGTTAATAGTAATTATCTTGCTATTTTTTCCATTTATTTCATTAAGTGTTCAAAATAAAATAGTTGATCGCAAATGCGAGAAAGACTCAGACTGTGATTCTGGGCAACAGCTATACTTATGTTATGACAAGAAATGTAAGTGTCGGCCAAACTTTCGCTTCAATTCTCAATCGAATACTTGCGAACCATTTCTGTGCTCTAATGATACCGATTGTCACGAATATGACCCCAACAGAAAGTGCTCAAATCAACGCTGTCTTTGCAGTAATTCAACAGAAGACAAAGAAAATGGTAGAAAATGTATGACCTGGGTTAAATTAGGTGATAAGTGTGAAAAGACAATTAATTGTCGCGGAAGTAATAATCACAATAACTTTCGATGTTTGGAAAACATATGTCGGTGTCAGCCCGGATATAGTGGTACAGTGGACTGTACCTATTATCGATGTTCGACTTCAGATGAGTTGTCCTGTCTCACTACATATGACCCAATGAGACGATGTGTGTATAGGAATCCCTCTCCTTACTATTATTGCGATTGTCTTCCAAATTATGTCGAAAATAATCCAAATGAAAGAAAATGTATTCTAAACATCACTTTATCGACTCTAAAGCCAACTCTTGGATCAACCCTTCAAAATACTCCAACTAAAACAGTGCAACCAAGCTCAACTCCAATTTTAAACTCTACTAGGTCAACTAGACCAAATCAAAATTCTACTATTATAGTACCAAGCTCAACCCCAATCTTTAACTCTACAGGAGAACCTGGACCAATTCAGAATTCTACAACAGAAAACCCGATAAATAAAATAATGAAAAAATTCAAACTTTTTGTATCAGGATGGATTGAACTAGATTAGTTTGTATTCTATCTGACATTAAGATAAACACATTTGGTCTTAAAAAAATGAACATAAAATCCATTAAATATTTACTAAAAATTTTTGAAAAATTTTAATTAAAAAATAGATTATTTTTGTTGATTAATAGTTTTAAAAATATTTTGAATTATTTATTTGCTTAAATTTTATGAAATAATTGATAACTCAATGATAAGAGTATTTAAGAATAAAAATAAATTTTCAAAAATGTTTTCTTTCAAATATCTTAAGACATAATTTGTAAGTTATATAAAATGTAAGTTTAAATTATTGTATAAATGAAGTTCAATAGAGATATTTTTGGATTAATGATTTAAAAATATAATCAACGGTAGTTCTTAACAACAACAAATATCTAGAACAATTTCTAAATAATTATTAAATAAATTATTTCATCACAGCTTTATACAAAAGAATGTCATAAAAATTGTCCTAAACCTATTCTAAGGGCATTAATTTTTAAATATTTTATAAAAAATTTATCTAGTTATATAAAATTTATCAATTAGCTTATTTTAAAATAAAAATACTCTTGGATCAGTTTATACTTTTTAAAGTTTAGAATTGTTAGCATCATTTTTCATATGTAAATATAACTAGCTCAAAATTCTAATTAGGAAATATTCCTGTTATTGTTTAACAATTCTATCTAACTACTAAAATACTCAAAAATATCCGTAACCAAAGCTTATAACTATTTTATGTCCAACGCTTTATAGGCAAACATTATTTCAACATTTGCATACATACATGTATTATGAGGTAGAGACGATCTTGGCCATAGTAACAGCTATTTAATCTTGGAATAAGTTTATAATTACTCAATGAATAGGAATTCATAGGAATAACAAAAAAAATTCTAATAACAATTTTAACAAAAATAAAGTTTATATAACAAAATTACAATACTTTTATGGATTAATAAAGAAATTTTTGCGTTTTATATAAAAGTGAAGTATTTTTTTGTGGAACACTTATAACTATTGCAAGCATGCAGTTAACATTAATTAACTTGCTATTTTTTTCATTTATAATATCATTGAGTGTTCAAAATAGAATATTTGATCGCAAATGTGAGAAGGACTCGGACTGTGAATCAGGTGAGTGGACGGTATACCTATGTGTTGATAACAAGTGTAAGTGTCGGCCAAACTTTCGCTATAATTCTAAATCTAATTCTTGCGAACCATTTCTGTGCTCTAATGATACCGATTGTCAAGAATATGATCCCAACAGAAAATGTTCGAACAATCACTGCCTTTGCGACCAATCAACTGAAGACAATGAAAATGGTAGAAAATGTATGCCCTGGGCTAATTTAGGTGAGAGGTGTGAAAAGACAATAAATTGTCGCGGAAGTGATAATCACAATAATTTTCGATGTTTGGACAACATATGTCGGTGTCAGCCGGGATATAGAGGTTCAATTGATTGTCACCAATTTGATTGTTCGGCTTCAGATGTATTGTCCTGTTTTAATACATACGACCCAATGAGGAGATGTGTTTTAACTAGAGGTCTCTTTTCTAATAATAATCGTTGCGATTGTCTTCCAAATTATGTCGAAAATAATCCAAATGAAAGAAAATGTGTAAAAAGCAGTTCATTGAATTCGCAGCCAATTGTATCAACTCTTCACAATAATCCAGCCACAGTTCTACCATGGACAATTCATAATTCTAAAGATACTGAGCAACCATGGTCAAAGCAAAATACTTCAGCCCCTGAATTACCTGAACCAATTAATAATTTAACTACTATAGTACCAAGTTCAGCATCAAATTCTAACAATATTGATGAACATGGTCGAATACAAATTTCCACTCCTATAGTACCAGGTTTAGAATCAAATTTTAGCTCTACTGAAGGACCTGGATCATTTCAGAATTTCACTACAGTAAACCGGATAAGTAATATTACCAAACGATTCAAACTTTGTTTATCAATGTGGATTGAACTAGATTAGTTTATGCTTACATAAAATAATAATATTGTAGACTCTTTTTAAAGCATATTTTAAAAACTTTAAATATATATTATTTTTTAATTATGCAATAAATATATTATTATTGAAGAGTTTAAATTACAAACTATTATTTATTGTTAAATATTAAAATTTAAATACTTTTCAGACCTATTTTATAAGTCTTTGCTTTAGTTAATATAATTTGAATTTAATGTAATTTTAAAACTCTGGTTTTGTGAACTATTTCTAAACTATAATCAAATAGAGAATCAATCGATTAATATTAACACTAATATATTAATTGTATATCAAAAGCAAATAAAAATAAAAAATTATAAATCATCAGAAAAGATAAATTTAAAAGTTATTAATCAGATATTATCTAAATATTGTTTCTATTTTATTGAAAAGTGAAGTGAATTTTGTGAAACACTTTAGAATTACTGCAAACATGCAGTTAAGACCAATTTTGAATTCTAATAAAGAAAACCCTATAAATAAAATCATCAAAACATTCAAACTTATTGTATCATGATGAATTGAACTAGATTAGTAGAACAAACTATTATTCACATCACAATCGGATTACCAACAATTCAATTTAAGCTAATAATCAGTTATTTTCTGTTGTGTTAAAATTTCAATTAATTGTTAGTGAATTTAATTTCAATTAAGTTTCCATAAAAATAAAAAATATTTTTATTTTCACTTTTATGGGGAAATTATTTATCGCTAATTACTTTTAAATCACTTTAAATATTTTAATATAACTAATTTAAAACTCATTGGAAAAAGGTTAAACCCTAGTAAGAACGTAATAGTTTATATGAATTTAACTCAAAATTCTTAATTGGTCAGGGTATTCAATTATAAGATTCATACCCTGTATCTAACAACTAAAAGTAGAGAACCATAATTAATTTATTAAAGTGATTTAAATTTATAGCAGATTTTTAAATATATTTGATTTAAGGAATAAGTAGTTTTATTCTAGCTAATTCATCAAAAATGTTTTTCTATACTGTCCTTGATTTGCCTTTGATTTTTATATTGAATTTCCTAGATTACAAGATATTCAGTTGACAACACTAATTATATCCGTTACAAACGCTTACAAACACTTTGTATTAATTTATTGAAATCTGTAGACATTATCTCATATATAATCTCATATTTGTTCCAAAGAAAATATCCTTGTTAATTTTGTATCCACATAATATAGCACTTTGTACTTCTAACGGATGCCATCGAAGGCATTGATTTATTAGAAATTTAATAATAAACATCTATTTGTTATAACTTATACTAGATTACAGAGTAGGCGTTATATATAGTCCCTCAGACTATTTGTATGCAAATTAAGAATTTGCGATGATCTAGACTCTAGATTCTAGAGTATAGTAAAAGTTATCTTATCTTTAACCAATTCTATAATTATTCAATGAATAGGAATTCATATCAAAAACAGTAAAAAAAATTTAATAAATTTTAAACTAAGTTTTTATAACAAAAATTAAATAAATTACTTTTAATAATTAATAAAAGAATTAAATTTCTTTTGGGTTTTATATGAGTGAAGAAACTTTTGTGAAACATTTAAAACTATTGTAAACATGAAGTTAACAATAATTACCTTGCTATTTTATCCATTTTTATTTTCAACTAATGCTCAAAATAATATATTTGACCACAAATGCGAAAAAGACTCAGACTGTGAATCAGGTGAGTGGACGGCATACGTATGCTTTGACAACAAATGCAAGTGTCGCTCAAACTTTCATTTAAATTCTCAATCGAATACTTGCGAACCATTTGTGTGCTCTACTGATAACGATTGTCAAGAATATGATCCCAACAGAAAGTGTTCAAACGGTCACTGCCTTTGCATCTAATCCAATGAAGATAAAGAAAATGGCAGAAAATGTATGCTTTGGTCTAAATTAGGGGAAAAGTGTGAAAAGACAATTAATTGTCGCGGTATTCATAACCGATGTGTGGACAACATATGTGGGTGTCAACCGGGACATAAAGGTTATACTGATAACTGTTTCCCTTATGGTTGTAAACATTCAGATGTAATGTCCTGTTTTACAACATACGACCCAATGAGAAGATGTGTTTATAATTCGGGTCTCTTCTCTATAAATAGTTGCGAATGTCTTCCAAATTATGTCGAAAATAATTCAAAAGAAAGAAAATGTGTTCTAAAAAGTAGTTTAACGACTCCACAAACAATTGGATCAACTCTTCAAAGTAAGCCAACCACAGTTCTACCATGGACAATTCATAATTCTAATGACACTGAACAACTATGGCAAAACACTTCAGCAACTGAATTACCTGGACAAATTCTGAACATAACTACAAAATATTCTATAATTAAAATTAAGAGAAGATTCAAATTGTTTTTATCAGGATGGATTGAACTAGATTAGTTTATATCTAATCAAAACAAAAAATATTCTAAAAACACATTTTATGCATTAATTTAATAAAATAATACATTTATTTTCTAATTATTCATTTAATAAATGTATTGCTATAAAACAATTTTGATTTCAAATAAGAAAATTGAGTCAAATATAATATAACTTATATTTGAGCAATATTTTAGCATTCTTAAATACTATTACCATGTTAATATAAAAATTATAAGTTATAATTTATAACCTTTAAAAATCATTATAAACTAAATATTCCACTTTTACTATACTTTCATATTTTGAAACTCTCATTTCAAAAATTCCTATTCTAAATTGTGATTATAATCTTGTTTATTTTTCAAAATGAAGTCTTTGCTTTAATTAATATGAGTAGAATTTAATGTATTTTAAAAACCGATTTTGTAAACAACTGTTTGTGCAGAAAATGATTGAGTTTGGATTCTTTAGAATATATCGATTAATACAAAACTAATATATTAATTGTATATCAAAAGCAAATAAAAATAAAAATTATAAATCATTAGAAAAGATAAATTTAAAAGTTATTAATCAGATGTTTATCTAAATATTGTTTGAAACCTTGAAAATTATAATTTTAATTATTATATAAATTTATTTATCATTAAATTTAAAAAAAAAATATAAAAACAATTTTTAAATAATGAATTTATAATTGAAAAGGGAGTCATTAAAACCAATTTATATCTTATTATCAATAATTAAACTTTAAAACACAAAAAGACATTAATTATCTGAAAGCAATCAAATGAATTGATGATTAAAATCAATTAAGAAACATTAAATAATTCAACGAAAGATTTTTTTAATACTTAAATTAATTAACGAATTAACTAATTGGTCATTAAATTTAATAAATAACCTTGCTTGTTACTTAAAATAAAAGAAAAATATGAGTTTAAAATTTAAAATAATAGAAAATTCCTATTTTAATAAATTAAAAAATTGCCAAGATTATGTCCAAAATATCATAGATGAATTCTAAAAATATACCTAACTATATCAAATTTGCTCTTGGTAAAAATTTTATAAGTCACCTTATATGCAATTTTTAATTTGTGCTAGATAAAGAATAAAAAAAATATTAATTTTTAAATAATAATTAAAATAAATAAAATTTATTTTCTGTTAATTTTTCATTACATTTTTACTAATAATTTTATTAATTAAAGAGATTGATCTTTCAACTGATCTTGCTACTATAAGTTTTATTAATCGAAGTCTATTGTTTTAAAATTTCCAACAAATTATTAAACAAAACTTCTTTATTTAAATTCAATTAATTAATAATTAATCGATAATTAATTAAAAAAAATTAGAATTAAAATTAGTTTGAATTTACATAAACTTAGAGTTATATAAACCTCAACACAAACTGAAGACAAATCACTCGAAAATCGTATCAAACATGAGTCCGATAAAGATTACCTTGCTCTTATTAATAAGTATAACATTTAGTTATTCCAGAATCAACAATCGATGTAAACAATTGGAGGACTGTCATAGAGGTCTTTTGAAAGACTTCGATCGGCACTACGTTTGTTATGACGGTCTCTGCAAATGCGAAGCCAACTATCAATACAATCATACGGAACAGTCGTGTCAGAAGTTTAACTGTAAGAATGACTACGAATGCCAAGAGTACGACCCCAACAGAAAGTGTACCGAAGACTGTCATTGCGTCTGTAAAGAAGAATTGGTTGAAGACCCACGAAATGGACGTAAATGTAATCCATATGTTTTGCCTCCACCGGACAAATGTCGTACTGCTGTCGACTGTCGCGGAAAGAATTTCCGGTGTATTGACAATAAATGTCAATGTCTTGCGGGACACAAACTGGTGGGCAACCATTGCGAGAAAGTCAACTGTTATAGTGACCCGGATTGTTATACTAGTTTTGACAGACATAGAGTTTGCAAACAACAAAGAATTGACTTCATTGCCATTAATGAATGTGTTTGTCGACCGGGTTATGTCGAAAACAACCTTGATGAAAGAATTTGTGTGAAAGATAGAACAGATCCGGAACATAAGAACAGATTCAAGATCTCATTCGATGGATGGGTTCAAATCGCTTAAACTGTTGTCAAACTAAAATTCAGATCAAAACAGATTTTAATTTAAATTTATTAAAATATTGCAATACATTTATTGATTTAACAGATAATAATTTATTATTTATAATTTATAAATAATATAATTATTTAAAAATTGCTTTCTTTATATTCAATTAATTAAAATAAAGTTTATTTGCGAGCATTCAATCATTTAATTCTATTTATTTTCCTTAAGATTATGTCAATTGAGGCAAATCTGGGAAACTGTTCTTATTTGTAGATGTTTTATATGTTTTTATTAATCTTAAGATTAAAAAGTAATTCACACAAATCCTAAAAGAGGTTAACTCAATGTTATTTCAATTTTTACTAAATTTACTTTATTTTCAATTTTATCAAACATAATATCAAATATAATCGACGATAGAAAGTGTTCACAATATTATAAATGAATTTTTAATAACAAAATTTAGTATAATATGAAAAGAATTGACCTGAGAATGAGACCAATCCATTAATTGCTAGAACAGTTTACGTTTATTAAAACTCAAACTTCACTTTATTAACAAAACTTTAAATTTATTTCGTTATTAAAAAGATATTAAAGTAATTAAATGTCAGAAAATCTCATTTAAAGCTAATAATTAACTCATATTTAATAAAAGTGATAACTTATGTCATTTTGAATGATAGCATTTAAGCTTTTAATTCAATAGACATTAAATTCTTGATATCAAATAACTCAGAATCTTATGAATGTACTGATTCTCAAAAGAAAATAATTATTGAATCAGAAAACAAAGAGTTAAGTCTTTTTGGACGCTTTTAACTCTTTTCAATTGTTAATACATTTGAATTTTATAACATGTGTTCAAAAGAATTATAAAAATCAGAGAATTGTTTATTTATATCATTAAATCATTTAATTCAAATAAAAATAACTGAATTCTTTAAAAAATTACTAAAAAAATACATAACAATAAAATATTCTTTAATTCTGTAAATACCGAAACCCAACTCTTCTGTTCACTATTTTATATTTATTTCAAAATATAATGATTTTAAAGTTACAGTTTATAATATAAATAAAATAAATCTAAACCAAAATTTTCTAATAAAGTCAACAAAAATCAGTTAAAATCGACTAAATATTGTAAATTTAATTCAAATAAATTCAAATATGAAATGAATGTACAAAATATTTTTTAAACTAAAAAAATGTTTAAAGTTTACATTAAGTTTATTATTAACAAAATTAGAAACAATTGTAAAACAAATATAATTTATTATAAATTAATTATAAATAGAAAAAAGGTTAAGGTCTTTTAGGACTCAAAGAGATTGAAAACATGAGTAAATTCTCTAACATTGTATAAATTATAATTTATAATCTATTAAGAATCCTTGACAAATTCAAAATTGTATAATACCTACTTTAAGATGAACCTTGCCTATATTTTTTTAAAAACGAATGGCGCCATTAATTAAAATAATTTTAAAATTATCTATTTAAAATAATCTACAATTCTTTAATTAAATTTAGCAAGGTACTATCACACTTTAAAGTAAATGAATAAATATGTATTAAGAACTATTTTTATTTATAAAAATTAACAAAATGTTTATGTTATGAATCTCCAATTTAATGGAATAATTAATATATAATTTAAATAATTAATATTAATTAAACACTTTATCTCTTATTATCTGATTTAAAATCTAAGAAATTAATAATTATATAATTGTTTGAAAGAAAACAAATTATTTAATAAAACAATAAAAATATCGTTAATAATATTCATTAAAATAAAAGTGTTTGAAAGTGTTTAAAGACTTTTCTTTTTTATAAATAAATTCTAATTAAATTTTGAATATTAATGACCTTGATTATTTAGTTTAAATTTATATGAAAACTACAAATTTAAACAAAAACTAAATCAGATCTGAATATTTATATACAATAATTAATTTTCATTTAATTTTTGGAACTAACCAAGATTATCTTAAACATTTGTCTTTCTCAAACATTAAAAAGTTCATTTTTAAAACAAAAAATTAACTTGCCAGCTTTTTAAAGTAAATTTTTATTCAAATTTTATGAAACTTTTGATAAAATATTAGAAAATTGTCATAACTTATTGATTATTACAAGGCTATTATAAATGACACCTAGATAAAACACAACGATAATATGACCATATTAGAATGCTCAGTTTGATTAAATTAAGGAATTGATCTTGCTCTTTTAAAGAAGTTCAAAATAAATTTTTCAATAAACAATTATCCAATTAATTAATAATTAATGAAAATTATCTTTAATTAGAATTTAAATAAAATTTAAAAAATAAGACATTCATAAATCTTATGTCAAATGACCTAGCACTAAAAATATTAGCATAGAGTGTAACCATAGCAACCATTGCTCTAAAGGTTTTATAAAGAACAGCTCAAAAACACTTTTCAATTATTTTAATTAAGACTCAATCACTGAGTCAATCATGGCTTCACTAAAAGTAATCTTGATATTTTTATTAAGTTTATCACTGAGTTATAGTAAACACGACATCGAATGTAGTGGTGACCAACGCTGTAATCCAATGAATTGGGAAAACCCTTTGGAAATGGGAAAATTGGTTTCTCACAATTATATTTGTTATGACGGACTCTGCAAATGTGAGCCCAACTATCATTACAACCGGACAGAAGAGAAATGCCAAGAGTTTAAATGCAATTACGACATCCAATGCCAAGACTATGACCCTAACAGGAGGTGCGCTGAAAATGGGAAATGCGTTTGTAAAGAGGGAACTGCAGAAGTCTCGATGAATGGACGCAAATGTACAGAAAATCCGTTTTTAACGAATGATTGTTTGAGGGCTTCCGACTGTCGGCACAAGAATTTCCGCTGCATTAAAAATAAATGCGTGTGTTTACCTGGATACAACATCAATGAACAATATGAATGCGAGCGCCATGGCTGCACAATTAACCAAGATTGCTACGATGAAAACGACCCCCACAGAATTTGTAATAATGATAGCAATCCCTATCGCCCTCTTCCCGGTAGATGTATTTGTAGACCTGGATATGTTGAAAATAACCCTGAACAAAGATTATGTATAAGAAGTGATAATAATAATGGATCCTCCGTTAAGCCTAAGAATCGTTTGAAAGTCTCTTTTGATGGTTATATTCAAATCGCTTAAAATGTGTTTCGAACAACAATTGACTGAAACTAAATTTATTTTAATTTAATTTTACTTAAATATTGCAATATTTTAATGTTTTTTATAAATTATTATAAAAAATTATTCTTTTAATAATAGTTTTGTTTGTAATCAACTTTTAAATAAATTTTAATTTGTGAGCATTGAATCCATCGCTAATTTTAATTGAATAGAGTTTACGTTAAATAAAAAACTTTCACTCAAAGACTTATAAATAACAAGTAAATTGTCATCGATTATATAATGTTATATAAAGCTATCAAAATCGTATAACTTCTTTTATTAATAACGGCTCCAATTTTAATAATACATAGAATTTAAGCTATAATTAATAAAATAAAAATTAGATAAAATCAGAAATATTTTGTATAAATTATATTAAGAAGACTACAAAATTGTCTCATCAGTTAGTAATCATTTATTTCTTAAAAAATTTAATGAATATTACCTTGATTATTATTAAATTACAATTCAAAAAGAGTAAAATATTAAAGAAAAACAGTATAATATCGTATAATTAAAAGGGAATCAAAATGAGTTGACATTCAATTATCGTTTATTTATATATTATTAAGAAATAACTTTTTTTGTTATTATTAGAAATTAATTCATAAAACGTATAATTACTTAATTATCTCAAAGCAATTAAATTAATTATTAATTTGTTTAGAATTTTTGCGCCAAAGGTTTTTGTAGTCTTTAAAGTTTAAACCTGTCATAACAATTAAAGTATGAGTTATCAAAAGTATTCCCTCATAGCAATAGAAAAAGTAAATTCAATACTTTTTAAAGAAAAACATTTTATACTATTTTTTAAACCATATTTAAAACTTAAACAAAAGCTATATTATTATTTATGCAAGCTTGAAATTTATCAACATGATTTAATTTAATAATTTATTATTGTAGATCAAATCAATTGTAGAAATCAATTATAGAATACTAACAAGTAAGTTTTGTAAGTATTCAAAATTCACTCTATTTTTAAAGATTATGTCATAATTTGATAAAAATCTAAAAATATTAACAAAAAAATAGACTATTATTGATAGCAATTAATTCAATAAAAACTTTAAAAATAATTTTTTTTTTAAATTATGGGGTTTTACTAAAATACTCTTCTCTTTTATAAATATTAGCTAATTATAATTATTAGATAAAATGATCTTGTCAAATTAATCTTTTACAAGATAAATTTGAGACAAAACTTATGCAAAACTTGTAATTATCTGAAAATAAAATTAGTTATTAAATGACATAATATTTGATAAAAAATCAAAAGAAGACTTATATAAATCACAAGAGATTCAGCACTAAATCAACGAAACTAATGTTAATCATGAAATCAGTAAGAGTTATCTTGATCATTTTATTAAACATAACTATTAGTTCTTGCAAAATTTACGACCACTGTGTCAGAGAATGGGACTGCAGAGGACATACATTCGCTAATGAATACAGTTTTGTTTGTGAAGACAATGTCTGCAAATGTTCGCCAAACTTTCGTTATAACCAGAGTTCAGATCAATGCTATCATTTCATTTGCAAAAATGATTTCGAGTGTCAAGAATCGGACCCAAATAGATTGTGTTCAAGTAATGTCTGTGTTTGCAAAGAAGGAATGACCGCTGATTTCAAGAATGGTCTCAAATGCCGCCCAAATATAAACACAAATCGATGCGAAAGTTTAAAAGACTGTCCGCCAGTGAATTCCCAATGCATTCATAACAGATGTGAGTGTCAGCCCGGATATAGACTCAATAGATACAACTCTTGCGAACGATATGACTGTAAAAATGACCAAGATTGTATTTCTAATTTTGATGCGAATAGAATTTGCAAGAGTCAAGCATTTGGATTCGATATTCATTATGAATGCGTTTGTCGTAAGGGTTATGTAGAAAACAACCAAGAACAAAGAATATGTACTCAAGAAAATATACTTTACTCCAAACAATTAAGACAACCAAGACATTTACAATGGTTTAGTCAACCTGGACAACTTAGACCAATGGAGAATCGATTTGGTAGTGGTTTTGATGATAGGGATCGTAGGGTTGACAGAGAGGGTTGGAATGGTTTTGACAGAGGATCAAGAAGACCAGAACATTCAGAAAGACCTGGGCATTCAGAAAGACCCGGGCATTCAGAAAGAGCCGGGCATTTTCCATTTAAAAATAGGTTTAAAGTCCTATTGAACGGAATGCTTACAATAAATTCTATTAATGAATTAAGACATAACTGAACGCAAACTCTTCTAAAATAGAGACTGAATTCAATTTTATTATTAAAGAATTAAATTCTTTTAATCGCATTAAATGTAATCATTATTTTTATATAATTTTAAAGCAAATAAATAAAATTCAATTAAAGTTTATTTATTCAAATATTAATTAATAAAATTCTTTTAAATAAAAGTAAAATCTTTATCGGAATTATAAACAGAAATTATATCAAAGAATTTTTGAGACATTTTTCAAATCAATTTTGTTTGTCCTCTAAAATCCAAAATTAGATAAATTGTTAATTCTTTAAAAATATTATAGTTTAAAAGTGTAGGCCTGTCCTTCAAAAATTATCCTGCAAAAATAAGTTTTTTTTGAATGAGGAAGAATATGTTTTTTATTTTAATAATTAGCTACGTAATTTTAAAATTATTAAATACAAATGAGCTTGTCCACACAAAAAATTAAATTTGATTATCCTTAAGATTAATCTAGCTCCTTTGTTTCGTGAAATAATTATTTTATTCAAAGATTTAAAAAAACTCCAATAAATATATAATTAAAAAAATTAAAGTTAATTATAATTTACATAAAATTTACTAAAAATAAAACAAAGAGTTATATAAACTGAAAGACAAACTCAATATTTATCAGTAAAACTAAAGTTGATTATGAATGCAGTTAAACTAACCTTGCTATTTTTATTAACTATAACACTTAGTTATTCCAGATTCAAGAAGGAGTGTTACAATCAGTTGGAATGTAATCCATCGACAGAAGAGCTAAACCCTAACGTGTCGTATGTCTGTCATAACAACGAATGCAAATGTGGGCCAAACTATAGACACAAAGAAAGTGATAACACCTGTCATGAGTTCATCTGCGAGAGTGACGAGGAATGCACTCAATTTGAATCTAATCGTAAGTGTTCTAAAGAGGGTAAATGTGTCTGCGATGAGGGATATGTTGAAGACCCGGACAATGGCTATGCGTGTAGTCATTATATAATTCGTCCAAAATTAGAGTCAAAATGTCGGACAACCAAAGACTGTCCGATAGGAAGGAATTTCCGATGCGTTCAAAATAAGTGTTTGTGTGAACCCAACTATTCTCTCAATGAATTTGGATTTTGTAAAAGAGACGAGTCTTGTAAAACGAACCAAGATTGTTACAGGTATTACGATCAAAACAGGATTTGTCTAAACGTAACCATTAAAGACCATTACTTCGGGAAATGTATTTGTGGGTCCGGTTTTGTTGAAAACAACCCTGAACAAAAAGTTTGCACAAACAAATCTAATTCATCAAATGAAGTGTTGGACATGTATTGCGAGAGTGATTCCCAGTGTGATGAGGCATTACCAAGGTACAATAGAGAATATAATTTTGTATGTTTTGATCAAAAATGCAAATGTAAAGCCAATTACCACTACTCTGACGGGTCGTGTCATCTCTTCACATGTAAAGACAATGACGAGTGTCAGGACTACGACTCAAACAGAATTTGTTCAGAAAACGAATGCATTTGTAGAGAGGGAACCACTGAAGACAATTCGAACGGACGTAAATGTAGGGAAAGACACAATACTAGCGATACTTCAAATGATATATTCAACAGGTATTGTACCGATGATTATGACTGTGAGTTAGACTCATCGACACACAAATGGTTCCGATATATCTGTTATGACAATCGATGCAAATGTGAACCCAATTACTATTACTCAAAGGGTTTGTGTCATCACTTTTATTGTGAAGATCATAACGAATGTCAAATTTACGACTCAAACAGAATCTGTTCTGAAGGGAACTGTCTCTGCAAATGGGGAACAACACAACAATATTCAAAGGGACGCAAATGTATTCCAAATGACAATATAACCGATCTTTTTAGTGATGGATTTAAGATCTTATTTGACGGATGGGCTCAAATCAATTAAATTTTTATCGGACACAAATTCAACTCAAAATAATATTAAATGAAAACTAAATTTAACTAAACTTTACTAAAGTATTGCAATATTTTAATGAATTAATAAACAAATGATTATATAATAAATTTTATAATTAATGTAATAAATGTTTTGTTTGTTTTCAAATTTTAAATAAAGTTTAAATGCAAGCATTGAATCATTTATTTTTTATTTATTATATAAAAAATTTATTAAATATTATATCAATTAAAATATTAACGAAATTCAGTCCCTAATTTTTTCGGCATCTTTTCTGGATATACTTTTTACTAGTTTATATTTTAAAAGTTCCATCCAAACTTATTATTAAAGCGTTCATTTATATTTACTTATTCTAGGTAAAATATTCAATATAATATTGATTTATCAGAGCTTAAATATTTATTTATATTTACTAAAAAATAATCAAAATTTAAGTATTTTTAGTAGAAATTTCATGTTTTAATGAAATTTTAGCATTATTTTAACACTATTTTGGCACTATAAAATTTCCAACAATAATATTATCAATTTTTGTCAAAAACAGTCAATATTTTTATTAATTGAGAACATAAAAAGTCTTGTTCAAATTTAGCTAGTATAACTTAACAAGCAAAATTTTTTAATTAGTTGAAATATAACCAAATTTTTACAAATAAAGCATTTGCAATGACTCTTTTATTTTTTAAATAAAAAGTTAGGGATTTTAGGGATTTTTTAGGGAAATTTTAGGGATTAGATTGTTCAAAAAGTTTTAATCTTTCATTTTCTTAATCACTTAAAAATAGTTTAACAGTTTAACAGATATTAAAAGTTTTAATTTGATGTGAGATAGAGTTATATGAAAATCAATATAAATCTACTATTGTTATGATATCTCTTTTTGATTATACTTTGAAGACATTATTGATTCCTAATTTTTAGTGCTTTCGCTTTATGATAGAGTATGGACCATGATACTATGTTTAGTAATGGTTAGAATATAATATAAAACTAATTACTTTAAGATTTATTTTAAATTAGCAAGATAATACTATTACTAATAGTATTTAGGAATAGAAAATAAAATTTTGTTTATTAATTTCAATGTTTTTAATTAATTTACTTATAGTTAATGCAAACTTAGATAAAATATTGATTTTTATCCCCAAATATGTGATAAATACCTCCTAAAATTTATACCTCCTTATATTTATTTATGCGATAAAAACCTTGGCCAAAATTGCCCCTAACTTTTGGTTTGCAAAGATACTATTTTAGTAAACTATTCCTTAATATCTATTACCGATAAAAATATTGATTTATGTAAAATTGATTGCTTTACTTATTGTCAAAAATAGAATTGGTTTAATTTTGAAAATATCATCATACTTTTTCAAATTGTTCTTAATTAACATGCAAAACTTAAAATTTTAAAAATAAAAATTTAGAAAAATCCATTTATCTTGATATAATCTTGGGAATTAAAGTTTATTTAAATTATTTAATTTCACAAATTGTGTAAAGGGTCCTAGATTATTCCAATATCACACTTTAAATAATAAGACTCCTTTTGAGTAAAGTATAATCAAGATCATTTTTAATTTTCAAAATTAACAATTTCGATAAAACTCAATTGATCTAGTTTATTATTAATAAAATATTATATTTCATGTTTTTATTTGAAAAATCTCTTTAAAAACTTTTAAAATATAAGTTATTTAATTTGTTTAATTAATAAAATATTTAATTATTAGAAAAATATACTAGGTATCTAAAAAAATCTTTATAAAAAAAATTGTGAAACAATTTTATAATTACAAGGTAATACTGATTCTAAGTAAATTTTAGTGAGAACATTACTGTATAATCATTTTTGCCTTATTTAGATAAACATCCAGTTCCTTTTCACGATTCATATTTACTTTATTACTGTTTACGACAAAATTATTATCATTTTAACAAAAAATAATTGAAGACATGTACTTTTTTACCAAATTTGAAGTCAAAAATTATGTATAAAAAGATAAAATTTGAGCAAAAATTATATGATTTAATATTTTTCAAAATAACGATAAGTTTTGAGAAAAATGTCAAAAATATTTCTCATTTTTACGACTATTTTATTATTCGTTGTCTTTCGACTAAATGAAGGACAGAGTATTCTGGACAGGACTATGATGGCAATGGACGCAGAAGATAATGAAGAAGGAGAAGAAGGAGGAGGAGAAAACAAAGAGCAATGTATCGAAACCGCTAAAGGATTGATCGAAAACTGTGAGCGAAAGACAGAAACAAAATGGCAAAACTCAGCCCTAAGTCGAGAAGTGACCGGAGCTCAGAGAGGGGACAGAGATAAATACCAGAAATTGAAGAACAAGTTATCTTGTTGCAAATTATGGACTGCCTTTGACTGTCTTAAAATGGATATCAGGGTAATAATTTGAATTAAAAGTTTTTTCCTTTCATCAATTTTTTTAAATAGAAATTAAGAGAATGTCCGGACCTTTCAAAAAGACTAAATACTGCTATTAAACAACACAAAAGTTCAATGGATAGGGGAATATGCAGACCCACCAGATATATGGAGAGAAGAAGTAAATGTAGGGCTTAAAATGATACTTGCTCATTTTAAACTATGTTATGTGAAATAAATAAATGTTTTCATTGAATATTTATTAAAGTTTTTCTAATTTGAGTTCTACTAATTTTAAGAAAATTATAATTAAATCCAAAATTATTTCATTTAATAAGTAATCGAAGAGATGTCAAATTAATTGCAAAACAATCACTCGTTTACCCGAATATCGGGTTCTAAAGTTTGTATTAAACCAATATTTTTATGAATGAATTATCAATGAATTGTTGTGAAATTTGAATAATAAATGAGATTAACAAGGTTACCTCAAAGTGAATAAATTGGAAAAGAATTAATTTCTTATTAAATGAACATATTTTTTAACTAAAGATTATTTGAATTTAGAGAAAATCTTTTTTAAAAATTAAATCGTTTTTACAGTAAAACTCAGTTTCGTTCCAATAAAATACTCTTCCGTAATGTTCTCACAATATATGAAAGTATTGAATCAAATTTAGCCATCAATTGTGTGATGGATAAGTGATATCTTTTGTGAAAAGAATTGCCGACAAAACTCTTAAAAGATAAGTACACAAATGGGTAAATCCTTAGCTTTTAGAGAGAAATCTATGAAACAATCGACTCAATGAACGAAAAGACCTATTCTTTAGGGGTGACTTATATCCAGCAAAAATTGTTAACAAAATGAGAGATAACTAAATAAAGAATATTCTACTGAAGAGTTATTACAACCGTTTCTTTTCATTCATTCCTCGATAAGATTTCTCAGAAGCTTGTCTTTCAAAATAAGACATGGATTCAAAATTTATTCCAAACTTTAAAATAAAGGCAATACTAAAAGGTTATCCATCAAAGAGTTGAAGGATTCAATTCTTTAACTTAAAAATTAATGACTTTTTCATGAAATCCTTAAATGATTGACAAAAACTTTTCTATTTTCAAATAAACTCAAATTCAATGCATTAAAAATAAGTCTCTTTTTTTTCTTTCCATCAAATTTTTCTCAAAAGTTTTTCAGTTCGATATTCAATAATATCTCAAATTCTTTTCAAATCTTTAAGTAATAAATTGTCATCAAGCTTAAAATGAGATATAATTAAAATTAGCTTGAACAAACTTATATTGAGTTATCCACATAAGGAAAGAATTAATTTTATCGCTTAAAGAAAATAGGAATAAATAATAACCATTATGAGCAAGATTAATTATTATCATTCCTGTACTCAAAGATTCAAAATAAATGAATAATCTATTAAAGGACGAGAGAGAGAGAGAGAG
>JAQFZM010000344.1:0-36836 GCA_034695785.1 Galumna obvia
ATTGAATTTCATCAAGGTGTTTAGAAAATATAGCTAGTTAAGTTGTCCTAGTTAGTTTTGAAACAAGGTGTATATATATTGAATTTATTCACTTTTCAATAAGTTGTATCATGGTTAAATCTCTATTATGTATATAATTTATATCACAAGTCAAAACTTTTGACTAACAAATAGACGTCAATAAAGTTTTTAAATTAATTTTAATGATTTTAATGATAACATTTTAAAAAGTTCTTATTTTCAACATTATTTTAGTTATTATAATATTTTACTAGTTTATATTTTGAAAAATACATTTTAAAACTCATGTCCTAAGTTTTAATCGAATAAACATTTGGTTTGAATTAATTGGCTTTTGATTAAAATGTTAACAAAGTTAACAAAGTATTCACTCTATAATTAACCAAATGATATGATACCATTGATAAACGATATCATATCATTTCTAAAAAGATGTTTTTAGCAAAAATACCTATTTTTTAAGTTAAAATTCTAAAAGACTATAGATATGGTTATTTTAGTCTAATCTGGTTCTATTTGGCAATTCAATTAATTAATCTAGTAAAGATCTTTTGTTAAATTTTGCCGCAAACAGTTATCTAAAGAAGAATAATCTTTTTTAAAAAAGTAGAAATTAAGTGAGATTTGAATCTTGGTATATATAAATCCGAAGTTCTAATTCTCATGGGTTAAATTCTTTTTTAGAAAATGAATTCAAAGCTTTTTATTTGTGGTTTATTTCCATTTTTATTAACCTTTTCTATAAAATACTTTTATCTAAAAATAAGTAGAAGTTTATATCCGTTTCAAATAAGTTAAATGTAATACAATAAATATGTTATGTCTAATAAATTATCAATAATTTACGTATTTGTTCAGGTTATGCCATGTTATGGCATGTTATGGTTATGCGTTAATCCATAAAAATAACTTATCAATAGTTTTACGTCAAACTTAATGATCGAAAAATATAAAAGTATAAAAACATTAGATTTCTGTTAGTTTTTCATTAAATTAAAGATTGAATCAATACTAATATGAAAATAACCTTGTTATTAGCGTTTACCTGTGCTCTCATATCTGTATCTTTGAGCTGCAAATGTATGCCTCTAAGCGTTGAGAAATACTTTTGTAACTCTGAATATGCGATTCAAATAAAAGTAAAGTCCGAACGACACGACACATCACCCGAAGATCAGCTCAATTCCTGGTATGACATCGATGTCCTTAAAATCTACAAAACAAATGATAACTTGAAGACAGCACTTAATTCTGGTAAATTATGGACCGGACAAAATGGGGCCGTTTGTGGCCGACTCTTTGAATTGAATAAGAAATATATTATTACTGGTAATTATGACGAAAATAATAAAGGACTTCGCACACATACCTGCACTTTCGGAAAACTTGTCTCTGAACTAAGCAAAGAAGAAAAAGATTTCTTCGATTCTAAATATAAAACCATTGATTGCACTAAAATTTTATAATGTTTTATGAAATAATTGATTCTCTTTTAAATACTATTCAATAATTTAATAAAATAAATTTTAAGCGTTGACTCAATAATTAAATAATAATTCAATTTTAAACATTAACTCATTTCATCAAATTAATGGGATATCCCATAATTTCATCGATTGAAAACTTTTCTTCTTTATTGTATAATTCTTTTAACTTTAGAGGTAGTCTATAGAAATGTATATTATCTTTCTATTGATTTTATAAACAATTGGTATAATAGGTTAGCGGCTAATAAGCCTTTAATACAATCAATGATTAATCTTAAGAAAAATCTATAAAATTATATTTTATGAGTCAATTATTTTATTGAAAGACTGTCTTTAAATAATAAAATTTATTAAATTTAAGTTTTAAATTATATGTCTATTCTTGAAAAACTCAAATATCAAATAAATAACATCTGTTTTAGCATTCATTTTAATTTTGAAATAACTTTTGTCGGCGAAAGAGTTTATAAAATGATTGCAAAACAATCAAATGCTAATAAAAGGGTATATTTCTAGAACTTAACATTTGTTAGAAACGCTTTGTTTCAAAAGTTGGGAAATCCTTTGGTTTTGAAGTTTTGCTGACATCATATCATCAAATAAAGTATTGAATAAAATTGTTTCACAGAAAACAGAAAATCGTTTGAAAGACTATATAAATGTTTTATTTGTTTCTCTTTTATAACTGAAATCATGAAAATACTATTGTTTTTATTGGCTTTTATTGGACTCTTGTGTTTGTCTTATGGCTGCAAATGCCGTCTCTTTGAAATCGATCACTACTTCTGTAATTCTGATTATATGATTGAAGCGATCGTCACTTCTAAACAACAAACAAAAGAAGGGGAATATCTCCGACAGATTTGGTATGGAATTGAAGTTCAAAAGGTTTATAAGGGAAATGTTTCGGAAGCCCTTCAAGAAGATCCTAAAATTTGGACGTCTGGAAGTTCGGCCTCTTGTGGCAGATATTTCCAACTGAACGATACATATATCATTACCGGAGGCTTCAAAGATAATAAGTTGAGTACCTCTTCGTGTAGTTTTGGAAGCGCTTTGAAATATCTATCCGACGATCAGAAGAAGTTTTTCGCCGACAAAAAGTATGAAACTCTTCAGTGCTCTCAAAACCAATGAAATCAGAGAAAGATTTGATTAATTGAGGAAATATTCTTAACTTTCAATTTATTTTAATTTTTTTTCATATAATTTATTATTAATTAATGTTTTTTGGATTAAAATTATATAAAGATTTTCTTTATATAAATATTCACTTTTTTTTCTTCAAAATTAATAAATAACTTATGTTAGCAAAAATAGTTGTTGAGGTCATCTCACGATTGAAATTTTGTTGAACTTTTCATTCAATAAAATGTAAATTTTTCGAGAAATAAATATCGTATAGAATTGAAAATATTTTTTAGAAATGAAAAGTTTGTCCTTGTATAATTTCATTTTTGTTAATAAAAATAAATTGAATTAAAAATAATTATATAAAATTAAGTATTAGTTTATTATAATTAGTTGTATTGACTCAATTTAACATTCATCATATTATTTTAATACAATTAATGTAATCTTTGTTTTAAGTATTTTGTTTTTCAAAAGCCTTCAAAACTTTTTTTTATTCTAAGAAATTAATTAACATTAGATATCACTTTCACTCAAAAACGGATTTTAAGTGAAAATTGACACAAATATTAATTTTTTGAGTTAATTAAAGTACTTGACAAAATTCAATAAAATAAATTTTATAAAGTGATAGTAAAAAAGCTTTAAAATATAAAATCATGTTTTTGTGATTTTAAATAATATGGTGTTAATACCTCCCCCTAAGGTTTTGACCAAAAATACTCCGTTTGTACCCTTAGAGTCATTTTATAAATAATACATTGTATATAATAATTAATAATAATCGGCTACTATTTAAGCGAATGGGCTGTAACAATTTTGATAGAATTACCATTTACTTGGTTATACTCTTGGTCATACTCTTGTCTGAGTCATAAATAGAAATAATGGCGTATTTATTTGAACACAAAAACTAAATTTATATAAAGTTTGAGAGGTTTGAGATATTAAAAGTTATTAAACTAATAAATAATATAATATAAATATATTTAATGTTATTTAATGCAATTACTTTTAAGTTTCCTTAATTGAGAATTGATTTGTAATTATAATTACGATTTAATGATTTAATCCATTAATAATGGTTTTAATGAAAACAAAATCATCAAAACTTGGATTTAGTTTTGGGGCTCAGCTTTTGATTAAATGCTTATTAAAGGTCTAAATCTAACTAATAATTGAAACTAATGAGATGCAAACCTTGGGTTAATTGGATTTACCCCTTCATAGTTAAGAATTTGTAAATTAAACTTATTTTAAAAATAAGTATTTTTGGCTATTTCTCATTCCCGTTGGGGATCCCATCTCTAAGTTTTTTTAAAGTTTAAATTATTTGAATCAAATCCTAATCACAAATTAATTATAGAAACGAAAGTTTTCAATTAGCGAGACTAGAGATAATCTTGCTAATTTTAAAGATATCATTTGATAAACTAAAAACCCTTAACTGATATCTGATTTTAATTATTGATAAGAATAGCCAAGATTAATTGAAAAAGAGAGAAATTGCAAGTTTATTTATTGAAAAACTTTCGTTTGACATATAAAGTAGAAATTGATGTCAGATTGAGGTAATTATCACTAAAATCACTAAAAAATGTTTGGAATCAGTTTTAAATCGTTAAAAATATAAACAAAATTTGAAAATCCATTAAAATTTGAAAGCAATTAGTGTTTGGGTTATGTTTATGAAATGATCATAAACAATTTTCAACAATTTTAATCGACTTTTGCTTCGAGGAAAGTATCGGCTTCTTTACAGTAATGGAGTACTAAAAATAATTCGGTTGTCTCTTATGCCTGTCTTATGTCAAGTGTTGACGTCTCGTATGACTCATTTAATAATTTTCCTGTTTTTACACATTTAAACGATTTTAAAAATAAACGAAATGAAAGAGTTTTGACAAATGTTTTTAAGTAAATCTTTGGATCATTTGATTATTTGCATAACTTTTTCATTTGAAACGACGTAATCCAAACTGAAAAAACATAAAACTTGTGTTCATTCAATTGATTTCAGTTTAAGAGTAATTATCGATGAAATTATGAATTTTTTACAAATTTTAACATTAATTACTTTCATATCTTCATGTATTGCCTGCAGTTGTATGCCTTTCACACTTCAAAAATATTTCTGTAAATCTGATTCTGTGATTCAATTGAGAGTAAACACTGAAAAGGAAGACTTAAACACAAAAAATGATGGATTAATCTCTTATGGCATCGAAATTCTTAAAATCTTCAAAATTAATGATACGTTCGCACAGATTCTCAAAAATGAGCCAAAGATCTGGACGTCTGACAGCAGTGCCTCGTGTGGAGTGACTTTCACAAAAGGCCAAGATTATATAATTGCTGGATATAACATTGATAATAAGCTCACCGTTTCTTCGTGTGGTTTTCACTCAAAATTAGATGATTTGGAAGTAAAACAGAAGAAATTTTTTGATGAAGAATATGAAAGTGTCAAATGTGAATGATTAACTTATCTATTCAATTTTAACTAGCTTGTTTCTCATCAACATTTTTTAATTAATATTTTAATGATCATTAAAAGTAAAGATTATATCTAGATAGTGATCAATTTTTCCTATGAAACTAAATTAATCTGGTTAAGTTTAGGCTTTCAAAAAACAAATGAGCAAGGTAAAGTATTAAACAAATAACTATTAACATTTGTATATCTCCTAATGTTTGGAAATTTGTCTGAAAAGCGATAATAAATAAAATGAATTTATTCGATCATTAAATAAATAGAATAAATTAAAGTTTATCTCATCTCTTATCTAATCTCCGTTTGAATTTAAAGTATAAGTAATAAATGTATTTCTTATAATTTATACAAATTGATAACTTATAAGTTATAACTACTTAAACTTTAAGTCTTAAAGTTTATAAATTGTACTAAACAAAAGTGATGTTCACTTTGATGGGGCCTATTCTTAGAGAACATTAGGTCAGGAAAGTTACAGCTGTATTGTCCATATACTCCATAAGACAAGGAATATATCTGTGGTCTATTTGGGGTAACAAATTGGTACCGAAAAATTCTTTCATAAAAATAAAACTGACCTCTGCTAATTTTAAAATAGGAGTTTTGGAATTTTTATTTTATTCAAATTCTAGATATAATACATTTATAATACATGTATGTATAATATAATAATGAAAGGGTCATTTTCTGGAATACCCATATGAAAGCAAAACTGGCAAAATAGACTCTATCAATATTCAACCCTTAACGTATATAGACAAGTTCTGTTGAGGTTTTTTGGCCTAGCTATTTTTTCTTAACAACACGTTGTAAGAACGACCGCCTTTCGTCATCCCTATATAACTTTAGTATAATAAATAAAAGTGAAATTTTTAAAATAAAACCAGGGATTGGCAAAGGAGAGGAGTAAGCATGATGATTAAATTCCCTAATTTTATCATGGTTAAAGATTTTAAACTTTCATATTAGTAAGTAGCATGGTCGAATTATTAGGAATCGATGTATATATTATTTTATTTAAATATTTTCTCCAAGTTTGAGGCCCTTTACCGCAAAAATTCACAGACTGGACTCTATGAGACTTATATAATATTGATTTACCTTACCTACTATCTAGCTTTTATGGTAAATTTAGGACATTTAATCATTATGGTTAATCTTCTCCTTTTATAATATATTTAGTCTTGTAAAAATTGCAAATCTTTATACCTTTAAATAAGAATTTCTTTATTTAATATATTAATCTATTTTTATATCTATATGAGTAAATGTGTGGCCATCCCTGTATTGAGGCCATCAATTATTAAACAAATGTATCGAAAGATATTTTTTTTCAAATTCAATGATGTGAGCACTGAATCTGAAAGTTGAGTACAATTCATATAAGAATTGAAATAAATTCCATAGAATTCAATGAATTTTCCTCTTTTAAAGTAATACAAATAAAGAAAATTTTACTTTTCTTATATAACTTCTCATTGAGCCATAAAATTGTTAGGAAAAGGAAAATAAAGACTGAGAATGACTAAGCAGATCCTGCTTCGAACAAGTTCATTCATTCAATGTTCATTTTGACTTATTTTGAGGAATTTTTTTTTATCGGTTGACCTTTAGGTTAAGGTATAAAAGAGTGAACTGAAGTTTGTATTTTGTTTTATTATTATATTTATTCAAATACTTAGGGATTTGAAAGGTTTGGGTCCGTCAGTTATAGTGAGTCGCTGAGAGGCCATCAGTTGTTGTCTGCCTTTTGTTTAGTGTCGTCGGAGATCTTATCCAAAATGGAAACGAATATCAATTGTTTGCCG
Organism: Galumna obvia; assembly: GCA_034695785.1. NCBI lineage: Eukaryota > Metazoa > Arthropoda > Arachnida > Sarcoptiformes > Galumnidae > Galumna > Galumna obvia. The sequence continues at coordinate 6,942 of JAQFZM010000344.1, forward strand.
AATGAAATACTAATTAAGATAATAACAAAGTTATCGGTTTTTGAGAGAATCAAATGCGAAAAAGTTTGCATTCGATGGAAACAATTGGCCTCTATTTTTATGGAAGACATAAAAGCACTTAATTTTGGTCATCACTTAAGTATATGCAATGATTCCAACCATAAAGTCTTCGACTCAAGTAATTTAATAAATGCTTACGAACTTTCTTTCAACTATTTGTTTGAATCCAAACTCATTGAATATGTATTAAGTTTTACACCAAAACTAAAATGTCTTAACCTTTATGTACGTAATGACCAAACAATTGACATAATTATGAAAAATTGCACTGAAATCGAATGCCTTACTTTGGTCTCATACTCTGAAGGCGCTACTCTTAAAGCCATTCCAATGATCTCAAAGTTGGGCAACACTTTAAGGCATTTGAAAATAAGTGATGAGTCGCGAGTCATTAAACGCAACTCTTTAGAAGATCTAATGATAGGAATGTTGTCTGAATGCCCCCGACTCCAGATATTTCATTTGTTTCGGATACAACTCAATGCAAAGAGTTGTCAAGTGATCTGTCAAAACCTTAGAGAGATTTCCACTCAAATGGGTTGCGGTTCAATACAAGCGCTCATCAAAACTAAAATCGTCGAAAATCTGGAAAATCTCATAATCCGGGAGTCGTTTATTAACTCGAATCGAATGCGAACTATTTGTGACTCATTTTTAAATTTGAAGAAACTATACGTCGAGTCTTACTCTGATTGCGATGACTTCACATATTTTTCATTAATCGCTCGAATGAGACGTTTAGAACATTTGGAAATCAATTTTATTCCTAAACTCTACAATCAATTTGTTTGTATCGATAATTATTTGTCACAAATATTTGAAAACTGCAAGAATTTAACCAAAATATCGTTCAGTTGTTGTCTTAATGTTAGTATAACTAATGATTGTTTAGTCAAAATTAGTTCTAATTGTGCTCGAATCAAATACATCCACTTCTGGAAATTTGGTGATATGACAAAAGTTAACTTGGATGCCATCAGAACACTGGTCACATCAACTAATATCAATTCCCTAACTCTGGACGCTCTCCATTATAATGTGAATCGAAACGATTTGAACACTTTTTTCCCACAACTTTTTGAGATGAACTCAAATTTGAAATTTTTATTTCTATTCGTTACTCAAATGACTCGAATTTGATTTTAGAATTAATTGACTTAAAAATTAGTTGTATTAATGGTATTAATGGTATTAGTTGTATTAGTTGTATTAGTTGTTAAATTTAAGAAAAATTGACTAAATTGTACTACTTTTAAATTTAATTGAAAAAAACGATTCTATTGACAATTTTATCTCATTATTTGTCAATTATTTAGTATTTTTAAAATTTGACCCAAAAAGTTATTAAAGCTCATTGATTCAAGAAATTAATTAAAGTCATTATGGCTTTCTTTAGTTAATAATAAGATTTTTAATAAAATTGAGTTTTAAATGATTTAAAACATTTTTATTTATTTTTTTTGTTTTTTTTTGTTTTAAGTTTTATTTCCGATTTGTTATACTTTTAAATATAATTTTATTCTTTCACTCAATTCATATGTTTATGAATTACGAAACCAATGAACTGCACAAACATTTAAAAGTCCTATTGATTTGCATTTGGCTTAAAAACTATTTTTTTGTTGTAATCAAACTATTGGTTAAATTTAGTTATCGATTCTAAAAATACAATCAATCATTAATTGAAATGAGTGTCACCTTTCAGTTCAAACCAAATGTATTTAATATATAAATGAATTGTTTCAACGATTTTTGTGACACACGTTTTGATCGATCTTTTCTCAAATAATCATTTGCTTTAATTATATGATACCAATGTTTTCATTTTAAATATTAAATAACTTTTTTCTTGTCTTATAATATTAAGTTATTCGGAAATAACCAAGATTCTTTTAAATTATCTCTTTACACTACTAATCAGGATCTTTTAATTGAGAATTATTAACTCCCTTTAATTAATTCTTATTTTATAATATTTAATATAATTCTTATTTTAATTGAAAAGTATCTATCAATTTTAAGTTTTTCCCTTATGAAAATAATCTTGTTTATTCCAGTTTGTTGTTTCTCACAATGAATTAAAATTAAAATTTGCTGTCAATTCAATAGGAAATTAGAAATCGATTCAAATTTAATATGAATTTAGGTTTTAAACAAATTTAAAGCAAATTTTAATTCTTCGCTTATTTTTATTTATCGTTTTATGATTTTCTCGATTAAAAAGTGGTCCGAATTTATCTAAAAATTATAAGTTTTATTCAACTTTCGGTAAAATTACGATTAAAAAAGAGAAATGAGTTTCAAATAATAATAATATTAATGTCTTAAAGCGTTAGAAATTGTGTTCAAAAGCAGACGACAATTAATTGATATAATTTTTTTTCGTTTGAATTTATTTATCCTAAATTTTTAGCAATAATTGCGATGTATTTGAAAGCACTCCTATTATAGCCTATGGAATGATAGATGATTTTCCATGGTAATTAATAGAATGAAATGGTTCATTTATGAAACACTTTAGGCTAATCCCTTCTTTAACTTTAAATTTAAAGAGAATAAAGTGTTAGAAAAAAGAGGTGAAAACGTTTTTGTTGAAAAATGTTCAAAAATTAACTTGATAAATAGATTTTAATTTTCTTTCAAATTTGAATTCAAATTAAAATTCAAAGCCTTGGGTTTCGATTATTTATCAAAAGCTATGGCTGTCATTGTCTTCCTTCGTCTTCATTGAAATTCATTGAATTTCATTTGATTTTCTATTAAAGCAAAAAATTATCTATTTTTGAGAAAATGCTTTTTTCCTAAATTTTGTGTTCGCGTAGGCTTTGAATTATTATTGGGACGGCTCTTATAGAGGAAAGTTATGAGGGCTTTGACTGTAATTATAAATTAAATTTTGAATAATTGGGACATATTTTAAACTTAATGTCAGTTATTTTGATCGCTTAGAAATTGAACCCTAATTATCGGCTAACCATCACTACACTAACACTACACTAATACTTTCACTAAAAACTTGATTATTGTCTTGTTCAATTTATCAATTGTTTTCAAATAAAGAATGTGAATAGTATTGTTCCACCATAACAACATTTTTTTAAGAAACAAATGATTTTATCCAAGAATATTTATGTAGTGTTCGAAAACAAAAACATATAAATCATATACGAGTCAAATGATTTAAAATTTTGATTCTTAAAATCATCTAGTTCATATAAAGTTAATTTATTAAACAATAAATTATGGGATTTTTCCCAATAAAAGTTTTGGATGAAATAAATGGTTATAACAATACATTTATTGTTTACTCACAATATTTTAGTGAAATTCAAATTCAAACAAATAAATAACTTCATTGTATTCAAAGACATTAACTTGGTATTTCCGACTTATAATATTAACTCACCCATATATTCTATTACGTAAGCTAATTTATATAAGTTCGAAATATCATGCTGATGATTTTGAGCATTTAGAAAATAACTCAATGTAAAAGAGCATGATTAAAATCAGGGATAGCTATTGAGCCATATTTTTAGCCAAATTCGTGCCTATGCTTTGATAGATGAGCAAGCATATCAAACTTAATTATATACAACATATTCAATGAGTAAAGAAAATATTTATTAAAAAATATTTATGATATAAAATAAACTTTTTTTTTTAAATAATTCGATGTAAATAAATTGAGTCAAATATTAAAAAGGGTTAATCTTGGTTAAAAAATGTAATGATTTATTTAAATTTAATTTTGGTCTATGCATATACTTGGTCAGTTCATTTAATAATAATTATTATAAACAGATATTTCACTCCCTTTAGTTCAATAGTTATCCATTATTAATAAAGACAATGAATGATATTTGCAAACATTTTGATAAAGAATAGGCAGGTGCATTTAATTACATAAAGTAAATAGTGCACACCTTTAGTTTTTTTAATTAAAAACAATTTATTTTTCAATATTTTATTTCAATTTGTTTTGAAAATAAGCGTCTCTTTTGTCATTAATATGGGATCGGAATAGCCTTTAGTCTCAGGAAGTGTTTGAAGTGTTTTCAAAGCCTTTAAAAGAGTCGATTGTTTTGAATGCGAACTAAAGTTTTTCTTTTTATCGCTTTTGATATTTTTCTTCAAAATATGAATACAATTACAATCAACTGATTTGATCCACATTACAATTCAACAAATGATTGGCAAAAATCATACGTTTATACTAACGATTCTTATTAACATTGAGTAAAATATGTTTTGGTTTTAAAGATTAGTTTATAATAACCATCGTTTGACTCTTAGGCAATAATTATGATATCATTATTACATTAATTAACTGTTTATTGACTTTCATTATTGAAATTTTGTGAACTTTTGTTAGTCTTTCGGATTAATTCATGTCATTGAAGATGAAAAGGCAAGAAAACTAGCTAGATCACCTCATTTAATTTAAGTTAATTGTGAATTGAAAATAACAGTTCAATCAAATTATGATTTCAAAGACCATTGTTCAAAAAATGAAACTTCCTCGACAACTCTATATTTTATTGTCAGTACAAAAATACCCAGATCAATGGTAAAAATGGGATAATTAGAACTTAATAATTGTTACAACTTTACTAAACTCCCGTTATTTTAATATCAAGAATAGAGAGAATGCCATAATGGCCACACTGTAACCGACAAATCCAAATAGACATCCCTTTTGGGCTCATTTTTATTAGCGATTATTTATCGTATCCATCAAATGCTTAACTATATTATCGGTTGATTGAAGTCTTGATATTTAAAATGTAATCTTTTTAATTGCGGATCAATTTTAGAAACAAAACCAAAACGAATCAATCGATGATTCTTTCGTTGATTTATTTGTTAAATGCATTTAAACAATAAGTTTTGGTTCACTTAAAGGCTAAACAACTCATTGAAAAACAAATTTTTAGTTTTGAATATTCAAATTGATTGCAACTTTCGAAGAGTGGTTTGGGTTTAACCAAATCAAATACAAAACCGATTATAGTTTAGTCCGAATCGGTTACAATTTATTAACAAATTATAAGACATAAACGTTTGTATCTCTTTGTGACGAGAATTCTTAAGTTTGGTATAAGCAATGAGTTTTCTAAATTAAAGTGTTAATACAAGGTGATACAAGCTAATACAAGGTAATCTTAGTTATTAATTAACCCAACAATTTCTCAGTTTTGGTTCTTTGATATAATTAATAACTTATAAAAAGATAATAATCTAATAATAGGATTATTTAACATAAAAACAGAATTTATATTTATATTGAAATATATGATGTCTATTCTAGATTGATCTAGTAAAGCCAGTGGCTCTGTTATACAAATGATTGATCTTGGCCAATCCCATCGAGCATTTGTTTGTAACCAAAGGCTTTTCTGATTTGGAAGCGCCACTAATGACTGATGAGAGGGTAAAATGTGGGCCAAAACACAATATTTTTCATTAATCATTATTTGGAGAAATTATTTTCTTAACGACTTTTTTAGTAAAACTTTAGTTTATATAATAGTTTGAAGAGTTGACTCAAATTATCATTATTTCATAATTTCTTTTATTATTGTTTTTTGTAAAACAAAACTAATTAAAAGTAGTTTTGAAATTTAAGATCAAAACCAATAATCGATGAAATGACAACTAATCGCAAAACTAATTGAAAGAAAAGAATAAAAATTGAAAATAAATAACTATTTGTTTTGAATTTAATGAATTCCTGTGAAACAGTTTAATGTTTCGATAATTTTTCTTTTTTGAAAAAATGGTTTAATTTGACAACTCATCAGAGAAGTGAACCACTGGTCCACTGAATCAAAGATCAGGTCCTGAAAAACGATTCAGTAATTTATAAAACTTAAACAAAATTAATTAAAAATGGATGAAAAAGTTTCATAGTTTTAGCATAAAATCTAGTTTTTGCTTCAATTCATTGAATAGTATTTCAGTTGAATAAATGAAAAGAGAAGAAAATCATCACAAAAAATATCTTAAAATCTGACATGGCCAATAGGGGGGGGGGGGTATTACAAAATACCCCCTGGAGGCAAAAATTTGGCAAAATCCCCCCTGAGACGAAAAGTTAGGTACCCCCTAGAGAAAAAGGGAAAAAAATAGGCAAAAAATTCTTAAAAATTGTCGAAAATCAGTAAAAATTAAGTAAAAAGACGTAACTTTTATGTATAATAACATAAAATTCAAGAAAAACGCATTAAAACGTAAAAATTGAGGTTTTTAAGTGAAAAATTTGGTGAAATTTTTTTCTGAAAATTTTGGAAAAAGCATTTTTTGTCAAAAATTCTTAGATTTTTGCATTATTTTTGATAAAAAACGTTAAAATATGACTAAATGTAGTCATATACATCAGAAAACAGCGTAAAAATAATGTTTTATGTATTTTGAGGTAATTTTGGGCCATTTTCAAAATACTCCCCCATAATACCCCCCTGGGACCGAAAGGTTTGGCCATGTCAGCTTAAAATATAATTAATTTCATTGAATTATAAATGAAATATAGAACGACTCATGTTTTCAATCACCGTTTGATAATTTAGAGGTCAAGTCTAATAAGAATCGCTTTTTTGTGATAAATATTCAAATTGAAAAGCATATCAAAAATGCACATTATTAGTAAGCAAGCAACAACTCATTATTCCAAGTGTTAGAAAAATAATTATCAAATAATTCTTACTTTAATTAGATTTCTATTCATTTATTCAAATTCGAGTCATAATTATTTTCATTTATAATAAGACTAAAAGTTATTCTCAATATAAGTCTTGTATCGGTGTTAAGCACTTTACTTATCACTTGGAGGTCCTGTTTCCTATTCATTCTTTCAGATGAAGGGGAGAGAGAGAGAGATAAAGAGAGAAAGAAAGAAAGAAAGAGAGAGAGAGAGAAGCTCTAGTCCAAATTAAATTTATGTTCCATTTTAGAAATGTGTGCAAATATAGAAAGGGTAGTATTGAAGGGATATTTATTATCTAATCTGAAAAATATATGATTTGTCAAAATCTAAACGTTTTTATTCATTTTAATAATAATTATTGTGATTGACATCAATTTTTAAAAGCTTTTGAATCTTTCAATTATTTCACAACAAAAAAGTGATTCCACTTAAAAGAAATGCAAAGGAAATAAAGAAGTAATAATTTCTTTTAATATTTAATCGGAGTTCAAAAAGTAATGTACTTTTATAACGATTAACATCTGATACTATCCTGAGTTCTAATTTCAGGTGTATTTTCAAAATTGATTCTTCTTTTAATAGCATTTAATGGGTTTTGTAATAATATCTGCGTTTAATTTAAGATATAATCAAAAAATGTCACTTATTATTATTTGTCTGATTTATTTATAAATCAACATGTTTATCAATTTCAGGCTAAATCTAAAATTGAATATTTAGTTTAGAATGAATTGAAGTAAGCATTTGATAATGTGATCCAAAATATCTTTTAATCATAGCTAAGAGTTTAACACTTATCTCAAAAGCAATAGTTTACGAGAGAAAAAAATGATAGCCTTTCCAATGGCTTTCCATTTGTTGATCTCTTATTTGAAATAAATTCATTAATATTTTAAGAGATAAGACATAAATAAATGATAGTTTTAAACTTACGTCAAGTAATTATTATTATAAACAAAAATTATAGTTAAAACATAAAATATTTTGTAATAAATTATATCAAACAATAATTTTTTGAATAAAAATATGGATAAGAATTTTGTATTAATAATGAGTGTCTGATCTCAACTCTAATCATATCATGACTACACTAACTATTGATGCAATCATTTCAATGTTAGCCCACAATAGTGTTATCGAAGGGATCTTTTGCTTGTTTTGAGCCCCTCTTTTAAAACTCTCTTCATATGAGAAATCACGTAAAGGACAAAAATGTTTGTTAATAATTCATTCATTGATAATAAACACAACAATAAATCAAAACTTATACCCAAAAGTACGACATTATTCAATGAAAATATGTCGGATACAAATTAGAGTCAAGAGCCTAGAATTGAAGACTTGAATAGATCAATGAAATGGATGAGATCAGGTGTAGAAAAAAATAAAGTTTATGTCCTGTGCGCTAGAATTTTGACTTTTCTTTTCTTTATTTGACTCTGAATTGAAAATAACTATAAAATTGAATATAAAATACCTGAAGACTAGTATTGGAAAAGTTATGGAACTGAGAAAAGGCGAACGCTCTGACGGTCGGATGGCTTTGTATTAATGCTGTGATTGCTATTTGGATGCACCGGTCGTTTCAATATAAGCATATAATTATGGGATCATTTGCCGGCGCAGATGCCATCCATTCATCCATTGAAACTCAATGCAAGGGACCGGCCATTGAATTAGCATTTGCTGGTCATTGACAAACAGCTCTCTCTTTCAAGCCCTATGTCAGCCCCCTGTCGGCCCCCGTCAGCCCTCTTTCGTGATCGAACATAATTTTCTTCCCAAACAATAAAAACGAAAATAAAATAAAAGAAAGTTTTCTTTATATCTCACCAAAAAAGTCAGCCATTATTAGTAAACAGTTGTGTTAAATCATAAATGTCTTGTGCTGTGAATTTTAATTTAGAAGAAAAGAAGGAAAGGATGGCCCACCGACTCATTTAAAGGTATGACGAGTTGCTAATTGGATAATCGCACGAATAATTGATTCAAATTATATTTCATTCATTAAATTTATTTCAATACAAATGGTTTGTTGTCTTAAACAGAATTTAAGGCAAATATTAAAATCATTAAATTTTTAAAAATAAAAATTTAATTTATGACAGAAATAAACATTTTTTTCTTTTAACTCCTAATTATTATCGCTGGACATGAAATCCAGTCTCGTCTTAAGACGTCTTAAATTTAATTCTTTTATTTAATTGACTTTTTCTAAGAATAAGTCATAACTTTTTATTATCGCTTATTATTATTATTTCAATATTTTTAGTCTTATCTATACTTCATTTTAACACCAATTCATTAAAAATATAAGAATTGTTTTAATTGGAATCAAATATTTGAATAATTAGTTAATGGAATAATTTAATTGTTATTCTAAATCCGGTTATTGTATTAAAAGTTTAATTGTAAAAGTGTCTGGGTACTTTCCCAAACTAAATCTATTTATATATTCAAAGTATATATGAAATTCTTATAAAACACTTTTAATTAGGAGTTTCTCATAGCGGTTCCGGGACTGCATCTCCTGCTCTACTCATATATGAAGTGACCCTTTGGGTAGAATAACCCTTTGACTCGAGACTCGAGTCATAAAAATTTTTATGATTAAACCTAACATTAAATATTTGAAGAGTTAGTGCTTAAAGTCGTTCTTAATTTAGATTTTATTTTTGTTTAAAATAATTTCCAATCAATGAATGACTGAATTCTTTTGGTTTAAATTGAATTTTTGAAAAAAAGGTGAAAATTGTAAATCTTGTCTCTCATTGAGATATTGTCAGACATTAAGCATTTAAAAACAATTTTTATTAGAAAAGTACCAAGAACATTCAATTGCATTAATTCAAGATTTCAAAACAGGATTCATGTGTTGAGACCTGTTTTTGATTTCTTTAGTGACAAAATATATTTGTTTTTAAAAAGAAGATGCTAGATACTTATCAACATTGTTTATTATGTGACATTTTCCAAGATTAAGAACTAAATATAGTTCTTTGTGTTGATAAGCCGGGTATGTTCACAAGTGAGCAATAGTCGCAAACACTGAGAAAAGTAAATAATGAACTATGTCAATTTTTTTGTTGAACTTTTATTGAACTACAAATAGGATTTATTCAATATTTTTGCTTGGTAATTCTGTGAACTCCTTTTTCCCGTGTATTTACCTCGTCCTTTATTCATGTTCATGTGATATGACAATTTAACCTTGGTTTAATTATAGTTTCAAGAATGTGTTCTTTTTTACGATTTATTTATATTCTTTTAGCAATAAATGACATTCGAGTTTAAAGTTGCAATTTGTGTCTTGCACAATTAGATAAAAATTGTTTTAACTTTTTAATAATATTTTTTATTGAAAGATATGAAATAATTGAAAATTTAATGAGAAGTCGTCATAAATTGCAAGATTAGGACCAGTTTTTCAAAAGTGATGTAAATTATTATATCGGAAATAATTTATAAATTAATTCTTTGAAAAAAAATGTAATAAAAACTCTGTGTTTTAGTAATTGTTAAGTTCACGAAATTCATGTACTCTTATTAGTGTTGATCTGTTCTCGTCTGAGCCATAATCAAGTTGTGGAACAGTTGTGGAACTACACCAACGCCTGGTTTGAGGATAGAGTTCTATATTAAGTTCTGCCCTAATTTGTTGTGCGCTTTCCAACTATAAGACTAACTGACTCTTAAGACTTTGCAAATCATGATTATTAACAGTTAGAAAAGGAGAGGGAGAGCGGGAACGACATCCTAGTTATCAATACTTTATATAAGTTTTACAAACCGTTTGCAGAATTCAGTCGCGAGTCGTCTCTGACTCCCATTCAATGTCTGGAAAAATGTGAGCAAAAAAACTGTGAACTTATTTTTGGCAAAAGTCATGACTTGAATGTATTCCTGTGCCAAACAGTTTACTTACAAACACTAAAACTATTTCTTTTGTGAACTGCGTCTCAAAACTAATAAATTAGTGATTAATTTAATAATTTTTATAAAATTATTTAATAAATAAATATTTTTTTTGATTCAATTATTTGTGATTTTGTTTTGAAAAGTTTTAACAAAAAGAGTTTTAAAATTTTGTGAAATAGAAGTAATGCCACAACAGAATGATATGACACAAGTACTCATTGAAAGAACTGCCGCCGACGGCGCCGACGACTCCGAAAATTCAATTTCAGAATCAAATCAAAATAATAGCTCATCGACTGATAGTCAGTCGGATGGCGGACAAAACGAGTCAGATTTGGAAACAGAAGAATTTGCCAAGATGCGTTGTTCCAGCATACAAACTGAGGTCATAAGTGAACGACGCCGAAGGAATCACAGCTCCGGCTATCCCGGTCTCGCATTCGGAAGTTCACTCTTCTCTTCGGGAACTATAATGAAGTTTAGAGTCATCTCAAATGAATTACATAATATTCAAAACGTTCAGTTGAAAAGAGTAAGTCATCCATCATTTCAATGCATTACTTCTTTTCTTAAAATGTTTTCTTATTTTTTCAATTCTTTAATGTTTAGGAAAATTAGTTATAAAAATAAGAAAAGCTTTTAATTTTTGGTGCATTTATTCTTCAATTTAAGAACTAATTACCAATTCTTATACCAATTTAATTGTCTTTTTGAAAGTGATTATACAAAATATTTGAGTTATTTTCTGAAACATTTTATTTATAGATATATTTCAAATGAAAAAAAATAATTAACTCTTTTCTTACTCTTTTTGCTTTCGACGTTTAATTTAAAAAACCAATTGTTTTGTTTAAACTTAAAAAATAAAAATAAAAAACATTAATAATAGAAAGTCAGACAACAGATCCGACTTTTATAATGAATGTCAGACTATTTTCGCTCAGATTATTATAACGCGATTTCAGTGTATATTTTAAGACTTAAATGACTTCTTTTAAATCTGATATAATAATTGAGTGGAGTCTTCATTTGCAGACAAAATATTTATAATCCTTTCAGTGTTTAATAACCTGAAAAAATTGACGAACTCTTTATAAATGCTCTGAAAGGTTACACTTTTGATGACTTATAAAAAAAATAATTATATTTTGAAGAAACTTTAAGCCTCTTTAAAGGCTTTTTGAAAAGAGCCGAAGAATTGGTTAATAAACTATTAATTATAGTTTAATACATTCGTATATTTTCCAGTTTTAAATGAAGTCTCAAAAAATGATAAATAATATAAAAGTTTACTAAATGTTTGAATAGTTGGCCGTCTTTTCACTCAAAAACATTATTTAAGCATAAAATCAGAAGAACTAAGAAAAGATGATTTTCTCTTGACTTTTGATAAATGTTTTTAAATAAGGAAGGTAAAGTTTTGACATATAATTGGAAAAAATTCGATTTATTAATGATTTAGTAATTTATAGGAAAAAATTGTTAAAATACTTTTTTTTGAATAAAAAAAATACTTTTTTCTTCTCATTCTATTTATAGTTGTATTTAGAGTGTCGGGTCATTTTGCAAATTGCAGTCAATTGAAAAAATTACTCGAAAACAATTCAAATTAGATGTAGAAAATGTATTTCAACTCATGTCTGTGTTGTTATCTGTAGTGTTCCGATGAGAAATGGTTTTGAATTAATATCTAAAAGAAAAAAACAATGATTTTTACGGTATTAACAGTTATCTAATTTGAAGAACAATATATCACTGCTTTTGCGAATAGATTTCAATCAATCATTTGTTATAAATTTTCTAAAATGAATACTATTTGGAATATAACTCTTATTTCACACAATGATAGACAGTCTTTACCGCTGAGAACAATGACTGAAATGAATAAATTTGAGTCCAGGAAATCCCAGAGTAGTCTCTGTTATAATAAACTTTTTTGTTAGAAAATTCATTGAATAATTCAAAGACATTCAATGTTTTATTATTATATGAGTCAAAGATATTCAACTTTTTTATATAAATTTATTGTTTTCGTCAAAACAATTTGTGGGCGAAAATTAGATTTCCTGGCTTTAGTCGCCTTTATCTTACCTTAAGTTACCTTGCTCAAGCAACTTTTTCAATTAAAATATTTGCATTCTATTCATTTCATTTAAGTTCTCTAAATATCTTTTTATTGTTTGGTATAAACTTGAAAATCAATCGCATATTTTCTATCCTTAATATTAATTAAAATAAATTATAAATTATTATTAAAAAAATAATTTCTAATTTATTTAATTAATAGAATGTATTATTAATTTCCTCTAAAAGTCAGGTGTCTTGAGAAGTGTTGCTCTCAGTTTTAACTAAAAAAAATCGTTTATCCTTTACTTATATTCTTTTATCAATTAATATAATTAACATAAATGTAGCATGATAACTCTGCATAACTGATTATCTAAACACAAATCATGAATATTTTGATTAACGTTTTGTTTATAAAGCATTGATTCAAATGCTTTCGTAACTTTCGTTCAGAGAAAACAAAACGCAATTAATTATAAAATTAAAGAAAAAAAATTAATATTTATTTAAAAAAAATTAAAATAATATTGATTTTTAACAATTGAATTATAATTTCAAACAAAAGTTCTTATCTTTAAATTTATAAGAAATTAATGGAAATTTTGTAAAATTGTTGAGTTTTGGTTTTTATCGATTGATTTTCTAAGAGATGTACCGAAACAAACACTCTCTTGTATTTCATTGCGTGAATTTCGGATAAATAAAAACTTATTTATTTGCAAATCACATATTTGTTTGAAATTTTATTCTAGTTACAATTATTAGAGGCTCTTGGCTTTTGTCTGAGACTCGTCGAATGAAATCTAATCGATGAGTGGAATCGTGTTTCCCTTTTTCTCATTTCATATAATTTTTTTACTGTTTTTCACGAATTTTGAGATCTTTTCAATGAAAGTATTGAATAAGAATAACAAAAAAGGATTTTATTTATAAAATAGAAATAATTTGTTCAGTTATTTCTGTCGGTATAAATACAGATTTATTTCTTCACTAAAATTATACGAAGAGAACGAAAATTTTGAAAAAATAGTGTCGATATCTTTAGGGTCCGATTTTAGGGCCCTTTCAATGCTAATCAAATTCAACTCTTTTACTCTTTCACTGTTTAACTCTCCGGTAATAACCGGAGTCGACATATTTCCATAATTTTATTAGTGTTTCCTAAATATAAACTTATATTTAAATTAATATACAATCATTTCTTTCTCTTTTTTGATTCACAAATAATTGCTTAACTATTATTGAATCAAACATTTATTATCAATAGATTACACACTTTTCCAAATTTAAATGTTCATTGAAGTGTACATAAAATGTTCATGGCAAATTCATTGCAAATCAACAATAGCCTAGTCTAGCATTTTATTGAATGTCAATTCAAATGGCATTTAAATGACTCTTAATTTATAATATTTGCCGAAAAGGATGTAATCGGAATTAGGAAGAAATTTGCAAATCATTGAATCAAATCTGTATTCGACTCTTGTATTCAGTATTTGAAAAGTTTTTTTGTGGTATAATTAAACAAAATTTCATTAGAATAGGTTTAATGAACCAAAACGTTAAAAGTTGTCAACACATTCACAACAATATTAAAGGCGTTTTTCAGGATTTCCAGTGATTTATAAATCAGTGGAAAGAAATATATGATTTTCTATTATATAATGACTGAACGAGAATTTGTTGTACAAGTTTTAGTGCTGTAAATCAGGCAAACAATCTCTTAAAAATTATTCTGAGCTTATTCTGAGCTCAACACGAGATTAACTGACAAAAGAATAGAAAAGTTTTATTTTTAGAAATGAGTTTCTTTTCATTTCAATCTCTTATATATCTCTTATATAGTAATTATTGTTTAAAATTAATTCAAATATTTGTTTTAAATAAATAGAGTTTTGTCTGAAAAACTTCTATTTTTACAAATCATATGGTTTTGTGGTTCACAACTATTTAATTGTTTAAATAAAGTGTTTGAGATTAGGATCAAAACTCTTACAAATGTTAAATACAATTCTTAGAAAACAATTTCTTGCAATCATTGGTTATAACAATTGTATAACAATTATGCAAAAATTTATTCCTGAGTTCACGACTTTTATAATCTTAATAACAATCTTCTCTAGCAATCAGATTATTCAGTACTTATATCGGTTAATTTACCCATCACACAATTGCACACAATTACATAGAGATTGCACACAACTATACAGACAGTGCTATATTCAGAGTCTAAGACAGTTGTGATTCTCATTCAAAAACAATATTTGAATTTATTATTTGCTATTAATTGCTATTAAAATCAACAATAAATATAGTTTTTAGAGAAACTGTGTCTTTGCTTAGCTTTGGGGCCGAATTATTAATGTTTTAAAATAAACTCTGAATAGAATTAAATGAATCTTTGAAATTGTTTTGGAAGTTCTTATGGAAAGTCTCTTAAATAACATTTCATTTTATTCTCTTCTTATCGATTGAATCGGAAATATTTCATCGAATAAATACAGAGAAATCAAAGTGAAAGACATTTCACACGATTAATAAAGAACTTTTAATTTCAAATGAAAAGACCTGTCACACTTTTCTATTTGATTTAGTTTTAATGATAGTTTTTTATAAATCAACTTTCAATTCATTAGAAATCCCACAATAAGTTGAATCAATTCCTTTCTGTTTGACATTAATAATAATATAAAACATATTCATTAAAACTCAAATAAATTGGAGTTTCTGTTCATTTACTTATTGACCAACAAATGGAAAATTGGGCTAAAATTAATGTCTTTACCAAATGATAGGACAGAAAACATGTATTAATTTAGATTTTTCAATGATATTCACATTTTGATTTGGAAATCAAACCAAAGGTAATAACAATTAAATGACTTTAAGAAAAGCGAACGAACGTATAATCCAATTGAGTTTAAGCACTCTATCAAAACATTTTAAGAAATGACTTGTTTTTCTCTCCTAATACTCATTTTCAAAGATCAAATAAAAAGGTCAGAGCCCATGAGGCACACACATGAACGCACACATGAGGTTATGCTCCTAAAGGTGAGTGTAATACTTCGTTGATATACAGTAACTGCAAGAGACCATCAGATGAGTCGATAAGTTATCTAAGTTTACACAAATTTGCATAATATTATACGTATTATTATTACTCAATATTCAGATTAAAATGTTTTGAAATATTAATATATTTTTTTCGTTATTTTACTGTCAAAAGTCTTAACTAGTCTTAACTAGTCTAGGTGAATATTTGAATTTCAAAGATATGACATCCGAATAATTGCTCTCATTTTTAGCGAAATTATATTTTGTTTTGTTATTCAATTTAAGCAAAAAATTAATATAAAATAATTATTTTGTTGAAACATTTTAGGCGGAGGGAGAAATGGCTGCACTCCAACGAAGGATTCAACTTTTGGAGAAGGATTTAGAGAAATCTGAAAAGAGTCTTAAGATCGCAACTGAAGAACTGGATATTGTCTCACAAGAGTTCGATAGAGATGACGACAGGTTTGATGTCATACTATTTGATTTTGAATAGAAATTGTCCTCAAAATGTCTGTGTCTTCATATGACATATCATTTAGAATGACATCAATGGCTGTACATCAGGAGATGATCGACAAGTATTTGTCTATTATTCCGGATATGAAACCTTTCAATCAGTTAAACGATAAAACTATAAAAATTGTTTAAATAAAAACAAATATTTTTATATATAATTCATTTAATATAATCTAAATTTATTAGTATTTTATACATAAAAATAGAATTTGAGGAATGATTTTTCTCTTTTGCCGTTTCTTTTGTATAATCCATTTAATTCTTTTAACTTTTTGTTTATCAATATATGAATTATAATATATTAAAATAAAAATGAATTAAAAACTTATATTCAAACGATTTAATGAATATTTTTCTTAAATGAAATTCAATTGATTTTCATTAGAAAACATTAAAATGTTTTTAAGAAAGTTTTCAATTTTTTTCGATGACTGACAGCTATTGTCAAAAAAATTTCAAACCATTAATCGATTATAGCTATAGATATGAACTTTTTTTTGATGGATATAACTAATGGACTCATGTTTTGATGTTTTCATTTATTTCGTTTATAATTTTGCTTTTATCCAAAAATATAACGGGAATGACAGCCAACTAGTTATACATCAATTGGATAACCGTTAGACTGATAACACTGTTAACGATATTAATAATCTAATTGAAAATATTTTGAATGTATATTAGGACAAATAGTTAAGATAAAGTGTCTTGCTAATATTGCTAATATTGTCGGATAAATTATTAAATTATTATTTAATTTAGTGAAACGGAGACAAACTTTGATAGAATAATTTGCTATCAATTGGTTATCCCGGCATAAAGTAATAAACAAGATAAATATTCAGGTGAATTCTTTTTAAATGAAAAGAATAAAAGCGTTGACACACTCTCTGTCTGTTCTGAGTGTAAGTATTTTCTCATTGATTTGATGTGAACTCAATTTTCTAATGAGATTCTGTCCGAAACGAAGATTGATATATAAAAAGCTCTGCTTTGAAAACACTGTTGAATGAGTCGGTCCTCAGAATATATTTTACATTTAATTATAATAATATTAATATTAATTATTAATAATTAAGAAATACTTTTTGTTTATCGATTGGAGATTAGAGTTTGAAATACAAAAAAACTAAAATAAGATTTAAAATGATATGAATTTTGAATTTTTACAAAAATTGCACAAAAACTCATTTATTCGTTAAGAAATTAGAATGAATAAAATAAATAAAAGAAAGTAACATGGTCACTTAATTATCAAACACCTCATTTTTCATTTTATACCCTAGAAAATATTAATTAATATTAATTAATTTTTACTTTTATATTTACAAACGAAAGTATCGAGGTAATTATGTATTAATAATAATAAGTTCGACAGATAATACTATAATCACTACATTTAAGAACTTTTATTATTTGAACTACAAAAGATTAAAATCAATTTGACCACACCTAAAAATTTTACCATACTTATTTTTATATTTTATTTATATTTTCTTGGTTTCCAGTTGTGTTTCTATTTAGTTTCTTTTAGTTTTTATCTACCTTGGTTATCGATTAGTCTCCCTCCGATTTACTTTTGGGTAAAGAGTTGAGGGATTATATAATAAGAAGAATAACAAAAATATTAAAACAATTGTAAATAAAATCTTTTAAAATAAAAAATTGGATAAGAGTTCAAAGATGAGTTCATCCCATTTAATAATAAACTTTTTGAGAACTGATGATTGCATTTATTGAACATTGAGGGTAAACGAGCACATATATAACAGCCCACTCCAACGTAAATGTAGTAAATAATAATTATAAAAGTTAGTGAAGTCAAACAAAAGTCACACAAAAGTCAAACATTAATTTATGTTTAACTGAAATGAAATCGATTTCAATAAAAATTAAAATTAATTACAGAAAATCTTATAATACTTTTTATGTTTTAATGTATTTATGTTTACAAAACGAATTCAATTGATTTGATTTAAAAGATTATCTTTTTATTAATAATTGAAATAAGATTACACACATTTCAAGCCATGAAAGACACGAATATCTTGGTTAATTTAAATTTTATAAAAGGCAACAGGGCAGGAAAATAATCTAAATATATCTTAATATAAAGCCTTTATTTTCATGTAAAGTAATTTGAATAAACAAAAAAACCCTATTTTATGCGAAATGGGATTATTTTTAGATATATTGCCATTAAATCGCTTTAAAAATTGTAATATTTGTCAGAAAAGAAGAAAATAATTAAATCCTTCGAAAAGTGGTATTAATGAGAAAATGAGAAATAAAAACCAAAAATTATAAAAATATTTGATATTCTGATAGCAATCAAAAACTTTTGAATCAAAACTTTTAAGATAAAACATTTTTGAATAAAATCTCAATTTTACCATGCTAAATTTAATTTCTTATAAAAATTGTCTTAATTTGAATAAAAATATCATATAATTGTTATTAAAATTACATTAAAAACAAGAAAAACTTATGGCTTTTCAAGTTTTAGGCAAAAAACTTAATAGGTGATTAATGATATAATCACCTATCATAATTAAACCATTAATCACTAACAGTAAAATTTGTGAACAATGAGCAAGATCATTTAAGTAAATGAATTGATTCCATAAAAGACTTTTATATAAATTCATTATTTCCTTTCATATAAAGTGATTAAATTTCAAATAGAATTTTTAAAATTATTTAACCTGGATATTTAACCACATTTGCTTTAACCAGATTTAATGTAAAGCGTTTTATTTGAAAAATGGTGAAAGTATTTAATTAATGTGTTTTAAGGAATGATAACAGTCTTATAGTTTGTCGAAAAGTTTAGCTATAAATAAAATAGAATGCTTAAAGGGATGATCTTGCATACTTTTTAGTACTCCTCTCATTTGGAGTAAATCTCGTTTGAAATCATTGGCCTTAAAGGCAGGTCAGTCTCAAATCATTTCCTTTAAATATTTTTTTTTCATTTTAATTTTGAATCTTTTTTTTTCTTTAAAATTATTAAATATAAAAAACAAACAAATTTTCAATTTTTGTTTTATTTGTTTACTTATTAATAATAAGTTATTATTTATTTCGTTTTATTAATATTTTAATTATTTTTGTAGTTTTAAGATGTCGTGAAGAGGGGCTTAAAAACGTTAATCAGAAATTAATCGCTGGGAGTAAACACTTGAATCGTTTGACAGCGAATAGTTTTCTGATAAATGTTTTATTTGAAGTCAAATAGTTTTTTCACTTTAAAAGTAATAAAAAATCCAAAAAAAATCTCAAAATTAGTGGAAAGAATGTGAGACCAAAATTTGAATTATAAACGATTTGACACTTCGATGTATTTTTGGATTTAATACATGAAAAACGGCTAATATTTCAATTCATGGCTTAAATCTACTAAAATTGCGGACTTATTTCACGTTATTTTTATGATTTTAAAGTCAAAATAAATTTGAGATTTACTCGAAATAGAGACGTATTAAACACAATTTTATGTAAGTTTGTGTGTGTGTGTGTGTGTGTGTGTGTGTGTGTGTGTGTGAGAGAGAGAGAGAGAGAGAGAGCGAGAGAGAGAGAGAGCTAAATGAGTTGAATAGTTAGTCTAATAAAGACAATTACTAAGCAATTAAGGGTATAAATGATTTTATTTTGTTTTGGATAAAATGTATTGCTTTGGATTAAATTTTAACCTAAATATCGACATTTATTTTCCAAAAATATGAAACAAAACAAATACTTATAATAAAATAAATTTATTACTCATTTCTTAAGAAATTTCTAAAGAATGTAATATTTAGACACAACTTTGCAGTCAATTATTATTTTATAGTCGACCCTATTATTAGAAATTAAAATTATTTTTTATTTATTTTATTTATATTATCCTTATATTATCAGAACTCAATATTAGAGCAATAATTTATAAAAAGAGTATAAATTTTCAGTTTATTCTTTACATTTTCTTCTCATTGTTTTCATAATTTTTTGTTTATAAAAGTTTTGAAATCATTAATAAAGTATTTGTTTGACCAGAGAATTGTTTCCATTATTTTTAGTTTGAATTTTTGCTTTTATTTAGTGTTTCTTCTGATCAATGCTTTGATTCTTTAAATTATTAATTATATTTACAATTAGTTTTTTAATTTGTTTTTTGTTAAAATAAATTGTTTTTACCCTTAAGAGTGATCTCCGGATAAATGATTTATTAATTATTTAGAAAATAAACACAAAAAACAAGAATAGTATTGAAATTATTATTTAAACCATTAATTGAAAAATAGTAAAGATATTTATTATAATTATTATTATTGTCCGACAATTAGTTACCCATAGATTTAATTTAATCTCATTTCAATTCTTTATTTCTTAAATTCTTATGAAATAATTAGAGCTTAGGTTAAGGTTTAAGTCTTGAAAAATACTTGAAAATGAGGTAAATCTTAAAAAATATAAATTATGATTTAATCAAATTTTATGTCACAAAAAATGAGAGTAAAGGAGTAATTGATTTATTAGTTTATGAGACAAATTGTCAAAAAAATATTAACTTTAAGTTGAAATCATAAATAATTACGTAAACACTACTGAGTATTAAATCAGTCAAAGAAAGGGCCGTTTTCTCTGACCTTTTATCCGATAATTAATTGCAAACCTATTTCTTGTGTCAAATTCTATAGAAAATAAGTGAAAATATATCCGTCAAATCTATAATTCAATTAATCTATTAATCAATTCTTCTTAAAAAATCTTTTGGACTAAAAGTAATGAACATTTCATTGAAAACCTGTTAGAGTTTTAGAGTCAGTTTTTTCAGGATTTAAAACTTAATCTATTTTGCAATTGAAAAATGAACTTGTCAAATTGTAGACTTATTTGAAATATAAATTATTTCAAAACACTTTGCGATAGTTTTTGAGTTTTTTAGGGAAAAATATTTAAAATCTAATCATAAGTTTGGAAAAAATATTCAAATAAAACCAATATTTGATTTTCAGACCAAAAGTGGCGAATAAATGATCGAAAAAATTGTTTGTAATTATAGTCATTAATCGGACATCAATTGGAAAAAATTGATTTGTGATTCATATTTGGCTTTCATTTAAAATGAGTTCAAACGAATCCACATTTTGTTGGACAACAATAACAAAAAAAAGACTTATTATAACTGAAGGCAATCATAACTTATATATAGATTAGATTTCTTGAAGAATAAACAAAAGAAAAGTGAAAAATAAGTAAAACAACAGATAATCTGTCACTCAATAAGAGTTGTTTCGTATAAATCCATTTCATTGCAATTCCTTTTACTAAAGATATCCATTTGAATAAAAACAAGAATATATACAAATTAGCCATAACTCAAGGGCTCAAATTTTAGATTAGTTATGGAATGAAGTGGTTGTGATTTCCATACCGGGAATAATCTGATAAATTCCGTTTGATTTTTGATTATTTTTAAAGAAAGAAAATAGTTTTTTCTCATTCTGTCATTTAATGGAGTTATGAATATATTTATTGATAAAAATTTCAATGAAAGCTATTTTATATTCCGCTCTATTTATAGACTCTATTTTTCTTTTGCTTTCATTAGTTATTCATTATTTTATCTTCAATTTTGTAAATATAAAGAGATAATAAGTGCAACGATTTGAGGAAAAAATAAAAAATCTTAATATAGTTTTAATGTCTTGCAATCAATTGTTTATCAAATCTTATCCCTAAACCAAATCACTAACGAAGAAGTGGTTTATTATTTCCTAAACTATACTCTCATTAAATCCCTTTTGTGATGTGTTGGCGAACAAATGAGTTTATTATTCATCAATTAAATGCAATTTTCAACAGAATTAATGATAGCACCTTTGAAATTTTATTAATAGTTTACTCATTTATTTTTAGAACTCAATAAATTTTAAGCAATTTTTTAATTTTCATTTTTTTCATTTCCCACAAAAATGGCATAAATGAAGAAAAGTTGTAATAAACTAATTATTCAAATGATATTAAAGGCGCGAATAAATTATTATTGCATTTATATAAATATATACTAATATATAATATACATTTATATAACACACTCCCAATCCTTTGGCTGATCGGCACTAATGGAATGGCACTAAAGGTCTCTCCTTAATATAGTTTCTATATTTCAAATCAGATTTTGGATAATTTATGTAATAAATGTCATAATTGTGGACAGAGTTCTATAAATTAAATTCTATAATCTAGATATAAACAAATGATTTTTTTTAATTATTAAGTTAATAGAATTTTTAATTCATCTAGCTAATTAACAAGATAATAATATATTTCGGTCAAACTTTTATCAATGATACTATTATTGGCTATAATTTAAATTAACTTTTAATGGTTTTGAAGTTTTAAATCATTTTAATAATGAAATAAAAATAAGTGAAAAAAAAACAAAAATAAAAACAAATCATTTGAATCTAAATTTTAAGGTTAATATAAATATGAGTCAATATTTATAGTAATCTTTAAAATATATAAAAATATATTGATTTTAATGTTAAGTTACAATTAATTCAAATCTTTGTAGATAAGGTCTAATGATTTGTTACTAGATTGAAACATAAATCAAATTTATTTATTCTTATCTATATTATTTACAGACAAATTCTTTGATTGATTAGTCTTTGTATTTATGCTAGTACAATCCTTGAATCGATGTCATCGGATGAAATAAAAACTAAAAATAATTGTCTCTTCTTTCCCGTTGGCGACCACTGATAACATTATAATTTTAATGGTATTTGTCTTCGAGTAATATTCGTTAATTAGTAATAAACCAAAAAATCAATTAACGGTAAATTTATTTTAATTAACAGATTTTCATGCCTTTAATTATTTGCTAAACAACTGGAATTGAGTTGAAAATTAGTTAATGAAAACAATTTTTTTAAAATATTAAAAACGATTTGATTATTAACTTCTTTACTGAATTTTTTTCAAAATTTATAATAAGTTATTATATGAGTTTCAGTTTATAATTATTTGATTTAATTTTCTTAAGGAAGAGAAGTGCCGGAGAGAACAGATGTTCCAAAAAAGTTAAATTATATGTCCTGTGCTATGGATGGCCGCCAACCGCTTCTCTTTGTCGCAGATGTCAATCACTTGAATTTCGATCCGAAGGCAAACAATGATTGAATCATAGATTGATTTTTAATCAGATTTAG
Organism: Galumna obvia; assembly: GCA_034695785.1. Classification (NCBI taxonomy): domain Eukaryota; kingdom Metazoa; phylum Arthropoda; class Arachnida; order Sarcoptiformes; family Galumnidae; genus Galumna; species Galumna obvia. The sequence continues at coordinate 30,471 of JAQFZM010000344.1, forward strand.
TTCAAAATGAAAAACGTGACAAACGATGCGATCAATTCTAAGAATTTATCGTTAAAATCAGTTTTTAAGCCCTAATAGAAAAAATTAAAGAGTAAACAAAAATCCTGAAATTTTAGTAAAATCTTTAATATCAAACGTAAATAACTATCAGATGAACTTACTTATCAGCATGATCAATCGAAAAGGAGGAAGGTGTGACTCTTGTACGTGTCTAATATGATATAATTAATATTTTTTCCAAAATTTCATTGAAAATATTTAGAATAAAACTTCTATTTATATCATATTTTCTTAATTAAATACAAATGAAAAAAATAAATATTTATAAACGAAAATTTTAAATAAAATTTTGCCAATCCTTAGATAAATTGCAATTTATTTTAGCTAGAACATTCAATGACCACTCACTAAACTATTAAGTAACTCCTAAGCTATTAAACTATTAAATAACTCCTTTAACACATTTAAAAATTGAATAATTGTGATACTTTTTAGATTGAACTGAGATTTTTTCTAAATTTATCTTTAAATTATAAAATCGATAAAATTAATCAATAATTAAATCCAATGAAAGGATTAAGAAAAGTAAACAAATAATTCTTTTTTAACCGTTTCTTCAATTAATTACTAATTAGTAATTAGATATGAATCACATGTTTATAATTTGGCGGATAATTTATTGCGATTTTCGTGAAAATGAGTCTCATTTCAGGATAAATGTTCGTTAGTTTATATTTAGTTTAAGTCAGTGATTCAATAATAGATATCCATATAATATGTTATATACTTATATCAATATATAAATATATATAGAATCTATACATAAAAGGTTATTTATTATAACTATTAACGAATAATTTGTAGTTAATAAATGAATTAATTTAACTCATTTTTTTGTGTCAAAATTAATCTGACATTAAAGGGGAGAAAAAATATATAATTAATGACTAAAAGAGCTATTTTTTGATAATAAATTAAAAAAAATAAATTACACTAATATATACAATGTATGAATCTATAGACGTGTATAATAAGTGTACATATAATCAGTCTTTCACTAAAAGTATCATCGGAGCCATCAAAAGAAGAGGAAGAAGTGGTATACCTTTGAAAGAATGTGTAATCCTGATAGATGAACCTTTTGGCCAAATGTCAGCTATGGTTCAAATAAAATAAGATTTTAGTCAAAAGTTGAATAAATGAAATGATTTACAAATAGTGACAGAAAAATGCAATTATCCCAACATTTTTCACTCGAATTCAATCGAAGATTAAAAATTGATTGAAATCTATTGAAGTCTATAGAAGTCTATTGAAGAGTCTTATATTCCGTGAGATTTACAGTTAATATAAAAAAATGAAAAAATGTGATAATTATCTGAAAATTTTAAGACATAATTAATGACTTAATAATTTGTTAAGACTTACGTTGAGAAAAGTGTTTGGGCTCAAAGCAACGATATCCAGGAAACTTAATCCAATTGGTTTGTTCAGGCATTCGATGCAAATCAGAAGCTAATACAGAAATAAAAGTATATCATGCAAAATTTCAAATAATAAACAGGAACATTAGTTAATGAAAACCTACATTCAAACGAATTTTGCATTTTTGAGTTATTGTTAGCCTTAAGTAAAGGGAACACAACTTTTTGTGAATTTTACTAAAATGCGATGAAAGTGTTGCCCCACTATAAGACACCATTAGTATTATCAGAGATAAATCAATTAAAATTATCAAAATGGCGGACATTGATATCAAATCCAGAGTTTCATAAATCACTTCATATAGAAGAAGTGCATTTGTTGACACATAAAGGGAAAGACATATAAATATGTATTTCGACCAAAACTTATTGAAGTTATTTATAGTCAAACAAATGTTATTAAATTCAAACATCAAATAATTGATATCATAAGTATAGACATAATTACTTTTGTTTAGTTTATCGATATATTCAACAAATTGTCTGACTCTCAGTTCTAAATAATAAGTGACTAAAAGATATACAGAGAAAGAGGCGGCGCCCACACCCGCACTATAAAAAGTCCACAAACCGTCAATTATTGCTGAAATAATGCCGAATACAATAAAATCAAATAAACTATAATTGAAAAGCGCTAACCATAAAGGAGTGACAAAAGCCATAATTGTTGTCATTAAACTCATATTTAAGAGAAGAATATAAAGATATATAAAACTTCTTCGCAATAATTTTTTAGTCAGTTTTGGATCAAAAATACCGATCATTAAACAAATGTTTTTGTTATAATTTTTCACAAATGAAAGTATTTCAAACCATTTGAGGTGAGATAAAGGGGTTGTTCTGATCATAATAGACATCGATGTCGACAATAATGAAATTGAGAGGAAAGGAATTAAAATAAAATGTCGTTTCGATACTAAATATTGAGTCAAATCTCCGAAATATATGAGAATTTTTTTGTCGTTCGGAAGAAATATATATAAAATATTACGGAAAACATTAAATAATTGATTGAAAAATGAAAACCAAAATAATTTGGTTTTAATTCTAATTTCTTCGTTCACTTCAAATCGATTCAGTTCTCCACTAATAAATTGAAATTTCATTAAATAATTGTCGATTAAAAGTGAATTCATTATTTTGTGGCGAAAATAATCAAAACTTTTCATTTTATTCAACGAATTAAAACTTTTTATTAAAAAAGAAGTCTTAAAATAAGTTCTCAGATTATAATTTAAAAATAAAAATATAAAATTTAATCCTTGGTAAAAGTATTATACAAAATTCTTAATAAACAAAATTCATTAAAAAGAAAAACTTAACTTTCAATAAACATAGAAATGTACTAGCTTCTTATTTATATTGTTTTATTTATAATTAAATTATTTTTATTATATAATAATATAAACTTCTTTTAATGGTTTTATTTTTTATTTATTTTAATTTTATTAATAATATAAATGACGATCAATATTATCATGATAATTTATCAAAACATTTTGATTGCTAGTTATTTCACGAGAATCTTAGAATGAGATTGTTAATTTTAGTAAAACACGAAATATGAATTGTGGTTTATGTAAGTTTATTGTAAAGTGTTTCGCATTATTGCATTCTATTAACATTCACTCAAAAAACTTCAGAAAAGAAATGCAAAGAATAGAAAAAAAAAACAGAAAAAATTGTTTCATATATTAGTCGACCAATAATTATAAAATCCATTAAAATTCTGAATTAATTATGAATTTAATATTATTTTCAATCGATAAAAACGTTTATTAATGCTCTGTAAAAAACAATGAGAGAGAGAGAGAGAGAGAGAGAGAGAGAGTCATAATGAAATTTTAATTAAATATTTATGAACATTTGCAAGTAAATTAGTAGTTTGTATATAAACAATAAATAATATAATAATTAGTTATTCTTCTCATTTGCTTTGAGTTAAATCAGAGAAATTATTAGAAGTTATCTCCTTTCAAATCCCTAATGATATGCTTAAGACTAACACTTCTGATTTTGGTTCTAAAGTCTATATTTCTTAGTTTATGCCATAACCATTCTCATATTTCATAGATAATGTCAAAAGTTGCCTTAAAAATGCCTTATTTTTATTCTTAATACTAAAATTATTTAATTAGTTTTGATCTAAAAATCTATGAATTCTCTATAAATATTTTAATGATTTTATTATAGATTTGATTAATTTTTATATTAAAAATATTTCAAAAATTCAAATAAATGTCAGAATTTAAATATTTTCCAATAAATTGTAGTAAAATATGAATTAAAGTATAATTTGAATATTCATTGAATTTATTTTTATTATATAAAAAAGTTTAAGCCTTTGAGGTTAAATGTTGAAATGCTCTAGGTCAAATGTTTTTTGAGAACATAAAAGATTTTGAAAATTCTAAATCACAAATAGAATATGGTCATCTCATTTATCTATGTGCGTTATATTTAGTGATATTAATGAGCAAGATGAAAAATGATACCAAAGAGATTATAATCTAAGGAATAAAAATATTTAGTGAAGACTAAAATAAATTAAAGATTTATGTTTTGAGAATCTCTTTGAAGGTATAATAAAAAGTTGAAACAACTAAAGCCAATCGTATCGCTCAGCCATTCGATACAGTTGATGAGCTATAAATTAAAAAATCAGCCATGCTCAAACTTTCTAATCTAAGAAATTTCATTATTATTGACTTTAATTTGATTTCTGAAATTTGAGTGTTTATTAGACCAGAAATAAAATGAAAGTAAATTAAAATGACATCGACTCAAGAGTGAAGAGTCCTCCAGAATAAGAAGACAACAAAACCATCAAGGTAGTATTGCTCAGAATCAAATAAATTGAATATAAAGTTATAAAATCTAAAAATTCATAAAATATATCACATGTAATAACTTATTACTAATAAGGCATCGGTTGATTTGTAAAGTAAAGAGAAGTTTTAAAAATACCAAAATTTGTTGTATTTGTAAAGTGTTAGACAAATGTCATTGACTTCAACACAAATGTCTCGAAATGAAGAATTTGATACACATTTTAATCGATTCATTTATTCTATTTTAAGGAATATGTGTTTATCTCTGAGTTATAAATGTTATGAAATAATGAGAAATAAGGAAAATACACCGGAAATGACACCCACACTATAAAAGATCCATATCTTAATTACCCAAAAGACAACAAAGAATATGAAATCAAAATATTTATAATTAAAAAGTGCTAAACTTAATAAGATCATAATTTATGATATTATGAATTTCTTAAATGCAAAAAATGTAGTCATTTTAGTTATATCTAAATATTTAGAGAAAATTATAAAAAACTGTCCCATAATTAAAATTTTAAAAAATAATTGATCACTTCGTTGTCAAATGAATCACCTTTTTCTCTGCTCTTAATTTGTGATTTATTTGGAATAAAGTTTTTTAACATATTATGTGAAACAAAGGAATAGTTTTTGCCATAATTTGTATCGAAGATAATATTAAAAAGAATAGGAATTGAATCAAAAAAAATATTGAATCAAATCTCCAAAATGTTTGAGAAAACATTCATTAATAAAATATTATATATAATAATATATAAAATATTATAATTTATAATATATAAAAAGTTAAAAAAAACATATTTGAATGAAAAGCGAAAATCAGAATAACTTTCACTGATTTCTTCAAAATCATTGATTTTTTTCATTAATAAACAGAACTTTCACTAAATAATTGTCAAAAGGAATAAAGATTTAGATCTTAACTTTTCAAAAATTTTTAAATAATTAAATCAATGGAAGACAAATAACTGATAATATTTGAAGCTTAATATTTCAAAGTCTGTCTGACACAAAGTTGTATTGTCTAAAGAGGGAATACTGCCTTTTTTGCCAGCTTAAAATAAGATAAGGTATGGAATTTGAAAAAAATGATTTTACAGATTTTATAACTTATAGCGGCTTTGATTTAAATTTAATTGAAATGTGTCTAGCAACAAAAAGTTGCTCAATATAATGACCTGTACAAATATTTTAGTTATCAACTTATTAAGAGTTTTCTCTATAGTCTATAGGTATTTTCTATTAACTAGATAATATCTCCATTTATTAAATTGTTACATGTGGATATAACTTTTGTATCCCAAAGTTTTGAAATTTAAGCGATTTGTTAGAAAATAGTTTTATTTTTTAATTACACTTAAATAAATGTTTATAATGCTTTGTATCAAAATTAAAATAACAAACTTTTTAAGAAAAATTTGTTTTCTGAGCCAAAATTTTTGATCTAATATTTTACTATAATTGTGAGTTATTTATCTTTTAATTATTGTCTTTTATAAGATAATAATATAACTAACTTTTTTAAGCTAGTGCATAGTATGTACTCTTAATTTAATCTAGCACACAATATTCGAATTAAAGAAGCAAGATCTGCTTTCAAATTTAATAGACAATACGTTTACACTTATAGAAGAAAATCTTTTAATAAAAACGAAACCATTTATTATTAAAAGAGTTCGTTCGTCACCATATCGTTATCATTACAAACAAAAGAATGGATCTCTAGAGAGAAGGAGAAAAAGCTACCTGTGCCGGAAACACGATTCTATAAATACTATAAATATATTTTAGTGTTTGAATTTAGAGAAGTTTTTGAAGCAATGTTTTAACATTCTTAAAAGCTATTACCAAGTTCATATAAAAAATATATTCATTTTTAATAATCATATATATGATAAATATATCACCTTTCATGTACATTGCATCATGGTCAAAACTCTATTATAGAGAAAGTACTGACTAATATACAGTCATTATAATAACTACCGTAACCTGCTTTCACCTTGATAACTTTTAAATGGAATAACCGATTTTCAAGT
>JAQFZM010000345.1:0-36813 GCA_034695785.1 Galumna obvia
TATTTATTAAACCATATAAGAAAATCAAAGGCTTGAAAATAGAGCCAAATGATGCTAATGATGATGAGATTTGTAATTTTGAGGAAGAAATTGAAAAAGAGACAAATAAATGTATAGAACTGTTTATTTGTATAGGAAATAATTGAGTAAATATATATTTAAATCACTAGGTGGTGATATCTAAAATGTTTAATAAAATTTATTTTAGTTTAATCGAATTTTTAAAATTTTATTAAATATAGCTCCCTCTAGGAGACATGTATGGAAGTAACATTTATGTTTTATTATACTCATCTATCAATGTTATAATATGTGAGGATTTTCCAAATTTTTCTGAAAGGAAAAGTGGTCATATATCGAGTTTAAACGAAATAAAAACAAGTTTTTTTCTTAAATTTATCAGCACCATCTACAGAGTTTAAATAAAAATATTTTTATGAATATCGAAACTACATTTATTGGTTAGAATTTAGCAATCAATATCTTATAAATGACTTGACAAATCATTAAGAAATGGTAATTATAAAAATTAGTAATTTTGAAGGAAAAACTTAAAAATTAAAATAATAGAGGGCGCTAAGAGCTGAGTCTTTAATATTTTTCAAAAGTAAACAATAGATCTCACAATCACTGATAAAAAATGTTTTTTAATTTCAAACATTAATGGCTGCGATCCGCATAAAACCAAATGCATAAAAACCAAATAAGAAATGGATATTTTATTAATTTTTGAAAATGCCTGTAGAGGGTGTTCGGTAAAAACTTTACTATTAATATCACAAGAATACTATTCAAAGATAGATTTAAAATTGAAATGGAGTTTAAATTTTAAGAAATATGCTCGTTGGAAAGAGTAAAATTGAGTGCTTATTTGAATACGAAAATTTTGATGATGAAATTAGTTCGGACATAAATTACGTTATTTGTTCAAATTAGGGAACATAGATGAAGATGTTTATTCAATATAAAAATTTTCAGAATTATAATTAGGGATTTATTACAAAATTTGTAAAATTTCTTCCAATTGAAAAAATGCCTTTTTTTTAGATTTTTTCTCCCATAAATTACGTTATTGGATTCGGATAAAAAATTTCACCGAAATATGAAACTAGATTAATCACATTTTAATTATAGAACACCAAAAAAATTTTTATAGTAAACAATATGTTCGTAAGTTAATTTTAAACTTTGATGGGCTAAACTGCATAAAAACAAAATAATTTTTTATTGCCACAAGATGGCGTTATAAAAAAAATATTTTTATTTGTATACATACAGATAGGTCTTAAGAATTTATGATGTTGATATCTCGTCTGTAACATCAACAGTTTTAGAAGGAAATTAATTTATAGTGTTTTAAAATATGATGTAGATTTTGAAAATTTATTATAATTAATTTGTAATACTTAGATAAGCAATTTAATTTTTTATAAAAGAAATCAAACGTCGTTAATGTAATTCATATGAATTCATTTTATTATCTCATTCAGGGAATTTTAAATTTTAGATTACAGAATTTGAATTTTCAATTTCAGATTTAAACAAATATTTAATAATTTTTTAAAAATATTTACCGATAGTTTAATTTAGAAATTATAGCATGATTATCAAAAGGAATCCTTTAAGAGGTGTTTACCTCAATTTCGATTCAATATCTCAAATTATTATACTTAAAATTAATTATTTATTGAAACCCACTTCAAAAAAAATTTCGAGTTTCTTGTTTTTACCGATAGGGGTCGTTTTAGTTTAATTTATACAAATCACTAGATCAATTAGTATCATATGTTGCTGTGTATCAAATTTTAAATTTTTAGCTATAATATTAAGGTAGATATTAAATTTTAAAAATTTTGTATATTTCAATGAAACTAATTTTTGACCAGAATCGGGGGTTTAAACAGGTCAGAAATTTTTAATATTTCAGTATAGTTTGTAGGACACCCGACAGAACATAGAGTGACCAAAATCTAATTCATCGGTTAAATTAATCATAAATGGTGACCTTAAATCTACCAGAGGCCAAACCGGGCCGCCATTTTGTTTTTAATTTTCACAAATTGTAAAACTCATTAAAAAAATTAATTGAACTAAAAATTAAATTTTTCTGATGATTGGTGTAATTTTCTTTAAAGAAAAAGAATTATCCAATGAGATTTGTTTGTCAGAATATTGATCTAAGATGTTTGTCGCATAAGATTATTGATCGGCATCTTGGTATATAAGACGCAAGTCTTCACACTCCAAAATCAGTCTAAGTTTTCACACTTTTATATAAAATGTCTTCCGTCAGTGTTAATGTTACGCCGATCTCTCCTGAAGAAGTGGCGAAAGCCAAAGTAAAGATATGCACCAAGGATATGAATATTCTTCGTAAGACTTTTGAAGAATATTCACGCTCTTCTTCATCTTCTTCAGGACCCGATTCGCCTCTCACCTTCGGAAAAACAATGCCAAAACACCACCCACTCCATTATCGCCACCTCCAAGGCCGTCACCACTTTCTTGGACACCTCTTCCGAGTCCTCAGATCCGGGATGAGATGGTTGTGAGACCATTTGTGCTTCGGCGGTCACCTCGGTTCCGCGATGGCTTCTCTCCGGACAGATCACGTCCGGAATTAATAAATCTTGAGCCGTCGCCTCATCCAACCCCCATTTATGGGTCACCTCTACCTCCACCGGTCAACGAAGACGTTTCTGACGTCGAACTTGAGTTCGGTGAAGAATAGGTGAATCAAGTGGGGGATCAGAAGATGGACGAAGGCATTCCGCCTTCACCGTTTAGCTTTTCTCCTGAAGAAATTGCCAAAGTTCTCGACATCGATAACGTGTATGATCTTCTTGATGACAAGGCTTCCAACGATCAGTTCGTCTTGGCTTTCTTGGCAACGACTGAGTTGTTCCTAACTGTGGAACAACTCAAAGGTCTGGCCGCAAATATTTTCCGTAAATATAACTTTCAAATAAATGTATTTTATTTTACTTATTTATACTCACCTGTAATTTTTGTAATTTTTGTACTTTTTAACTTACTTTTAAGGAAAATAAATGTTTGTGTGAATTCTTTTTATTTATTGCAAGGTATGATACGCAAGGTAGGTAGAGTTAGTGAGAGAGTGAGTGAGTGAGTGAGAGAGAGAGAGAGCACATCTTAATTATATTTCGATTTTTAATTAATTAAAATTTTAATTAGGGTTAATTATCCCTCCACCCACCCTTAATTAGAGGAGTGACAAAACGGGGTTCTACCAACTATTTTTCAATAGAATATTATACGAGGATGAAATTTGTTGCTTTTCATTTTTTGGTCAAAACTATGATAAAGACATTAGAGGGCATCAAACTTTAGGTGATGTTATCTTAAAAATACAACAATTCTGAATTTTGATAATTTTGATACCCTTAATATTTATGTTTAAAAGATTAAACCTCATATTCATCAATCGGGTAGTGAAAATATATGCCTGCAAAATTTCATTGAAATTCATCAAGGAGTTTAGGAATTATAGCTTGTTTTACTGTCCCAGTTAGATATGAGGTTGACTGTATATTAGTAAGTTATATTATAGATGTTCATTATAAGGGACTATTTCTAACATTGATCTATATTGAAGTGGATTTGGAATTTAGAATTTGTTAATTATAAAGGAAAGTTATTATGTTCATTATAAGGGCATTCCAGTGTATCTGATGTCAAAAGCAGACCATCAAAACCCAGAGGAGATATAACTAGACAATATTTTATAAAAATATTTAAAATCGATAAAATTAATTAAAATGAAAGTAATTTTAATAATTTAGATTATATCAAGCTACAAATCCATTAAATTTAAAAGAGTATCAAGATGGATTTTATCTATTAATTTTCTTAACGTTTTCCAATTGTTTGACTCTATATATGAATCTATAATTAGAATAATTTAAGAATCATTTAATTTAATGGTTATTAAATTGTGATTCATTTGAAGAAAGTTTTGTCACAACAAAGAAAACAATAGATTTTGAGATGTTTTCCATTAATTGCAAATCCCTTTCCATTTTCATTTCCATAGCAACGCAAAGGGATGTAAAACACAAAATCCAATGAATCCTTAAAACAATCAATTTTTCTGTTCAGTTGTATTGAGTTAATTCTGTCCGACATTATCGTTAAAAAGTTGCAAGATTTTTATTTTATTTTTTAATTTCATTACAAATATGGAGTTTTCTGAGAATAGTTGTGCTGAGGAACAGATGCATCAAAAGAATAGGACATCAATTGTAAGTCAGAATAATTGTGAGCGCAATACCAACGATGTTCTGGTCGTATATGAAAATGAAGATATAAACGATGACTACGACTTAGCTCTCAATGGATTCATTTTAAACGGCTCTTCCAAATGGCTCTACAGATTATCATTGATTTTGTTACCACTTATGTTACTTTTGATTATCTTTACCGCTATTTTTTCGAGTGAATCACTTAAAGGATTGCGATGTAAAGTAAGTGACAACAAAATTAATACAATGACTCGAATAAAAGGGTTATCCGATTATTCACAGATTGGAAAGATTTTTATTGTATTGGGAATATCAGTGGCTTTTCTGGCCTTTTATTTCCTCTGCAGATATGGTCTACACATAAGAAGTGTGTATAGAGAGCAAAGTGGACACACTATTGAACAAAACATACAACAGGATAACCATCGACTCAAAAAAAATAAAATTTCTAAAAAACAGCTCAAATTTTTACTTCAAAATCCGTGGCACAGAATTTCTGAATCTGAGCCCAAAGAGAAGTATTCCAATGGTATCGATGTTTATGTAGAAAATGGTTTATATGTAAGCAATGAAATTGTTTGAAACATATTTATATCTGATATCAGTTCTAAACAAATGATTCGCAAAATTCTTAAATTCTTTATTAATTTCTTTGATTTCAAGAAAAGTTATTTCAAATAATATCTTTTATATTAAAAAATTTAAACAATAAGAGTCTTAACTTAGAGGACACTTTACACTAAATTTACAATTTTTGACAATTAATACAATATATTTAAATATTCATTTGTGGAAATTGTTGTTCAAATCAACAGATTTCTGAAGTTTAAATAATAAACTAAACTATATTTAAAAGTTTTGTTTTGATTTCGAATTTAAATAATTCGATGCCTTAAAGAAAGTCATTATAAAAATATAAACTTTAAGTCAAAAATTAAAATAAAATGTTTTAATATTAAGAAATTGTAAATATAATCAGTAATATAATCACTATATTAGTCACTATTTGTCTTTAGATGTTCTAAAAGAAATCAGAAGTTTTATATTTTGTCACCAAAACGATAAAATGAAAATTAAAAAAAAAATTCAAATAATTTCTCAATAAATCAGTTTTAGTTAGAAATAATGTTTCAGTAAATATATAAACTTGAAAATATGAATATAACTTCTTATTGAAATTGAATCTACCTTGTTGAAAGAATCTTTTCTCTAGAAAAGCATTTCTGTTAATGTAGAAAAGTTGAAATTTAACAAGAATTTATCATATTATAACCTATCTATCTTTCATAAATTCTATTGTACACATATATTATATAAAGTTCTTTTATTGAATAGATTTCAAGAATAAATATGAAACTATTTAATGATTTTCACCTATTGTTTCCATTAATAATTAACCTTGGAGCATAATACAAATAAAATAATTTGGAATATCCTTTTACACGATATTATATAAAGTTTGTTAAGATTTTATAATTGATGTTAGAATAGAGTATAATCGCTCAGAATATTAATCGTTATTTCTTTTAAATTCAATTTACAATATATTAAATATAGTTATTGTCTTTATTGATGTTTTCTATTGAATATTAACATTTTATAATCATTTAAGAGCTTTAAATAAAAATATGTTATTATTATAATATTTTTACACTAAATATAATTAATTAAAACAAAATGAATCGCATTTTTGAAATTTCTTATTACAGAAGACGCTCTATATTTCAAACATTAAATGTTAGAAAATTTGTTCGACTTATATCATAACTTATATAATATTTAATTTAATAATATAAAGAATGTTATTTATTTGACGAAGTAATCAGTTATTAATCTTTTAATGTTATAAAATTTATTTGTATTCATATAAATCCAAATTATAAGAATCATTCGCTTGTTCAGGGAAATTATTCAGTCCCATTTGTACAAGCTCAGTTTCAAAATATGGTTTTTAGTTGAAATAAAGTATTCGCAGTATAGAAATGTATTACAAATGCCAAGGTGAAGTGCGAAAAAAAGTCAACTGTTCTTAACTTAAAGCTCTGACTAATAAATTGACAAACTATAATAATACAAATTGAGACATGCACTTTTTCACACTTTACAATATGTGTTACAATAATTATTGTCTAACACTAATTATTAGAGAAATGTGTTCGACAAATAGAGCTTTCACTGTATATATAATTTAAATTTTATGTAAAACAAGTTTAGCGGACAATAATTGTCGAGAATTACTCTAAAATTAATATTGAATATAGAAGTGAATAATTGAATGTATTGTCAATAAAGACTAAATATTCTTAAAACAAATAAAAAATGATTTTATTATTATTATATTAATAATCAATTATTATATTAGAAGCCATGAACCATGGTCATTCCTGTTGTTGTATAACGATATTCAATAACTTAAAATTTAAGTTTTAAATGATTTATGCCGTTCCCAATGAGTACTCAAACTTAATTCACTGATAAATGTTTTTATTTTATTTTAATATTTTGATAAAGAAATTTCATTAATAATAGTATCTACAATGATCTTGGAAATCTTTTATGCTAGTTATATTTAAATGCTATTTTATTTTTGTATGTTAATTCCATGTTTATTTAGTGTACATTAATGTATATTAATTATCATTTAAAGAAATATTAGAAACTCTTTTAAAACATTGAAATTTTAGAGACATTAGTTATTCGGAGAAATGTATGAAACTTGACTTGTTAATTAAAAATAAAATAAAATAAACATGATAATTTGAAATATACTAAAGAGTTGTTAAAGTTTACTGTTTGTAATGTAAATCAAAAGAAGCGCTCATTAAATGACAACCGGTTTGTAAACCAATGAAGAGCTGAATATTTTCAATACAATCACTGCATTCACACGTGTTTTGAGTATTAAATTATTGTTTTTTTAAAAGTAAATCATATTTTAATTATAAAAATAAAAGTCTTTATATTATGGCAAATGATTACAATAAGCAGGTATTTAATTGTTTTATATTTAATTAAATTAATTTGAAATATAATTAAAAGCAAATTCTTTTTTATTATAAAGCAATTGGTTTGAAATAAAGGACTAATTTATTAAAATATTGTTTTAAAGGTTCACGAATTTAAGGAAGAAATCAAGAAAGAGGCCGAAGCTCTCGTCCTGAAGACATTTCCCCGAAAAATACTTGAATTACAGTCTTTATTGAATGTAAATATAGATTTGTTTTTCAATATTTTTTTTTAATTATTTTTTTATCTAATTTTAACAAAAAGAGTCCCAAATTTACAATTAAGAAGTTGTCTGACATCTGTACGGATATCAATATTCCAGTTCCGGAACAGCCTTTTGTCAATCATTCGGATAAACCCGATGGAGATTTACCGGTAATTATATTTTTGCCTTTAAATTATTTAATGAATTTATTGTTAAAAACAGTCGAAAAAAAGGAAATACACAGCAATTGATTGCGATTCTGTGAGCGGTACTAAAGTATTGGTATTACCAAATGGTATCGCTCCCTGCAATTCACATGTCGTTGAACTCATTGAAACCGTTAAACCACTGATCCGTCAATTAGTAGAGGACGCAAATCTGGTTCGCAATTCATTGATTTTTCATAAATATATTTATTTAGTGTTTAAACTTTAACCCAAAAACAGCTAAAAATGTGGATTTTATTTCTTATTCCTCGCATTGAAGACGGAAATAATTTTGGGGTTTCAATTCAGGTCTCGTTATATATATATTTAGTCTCAATTTTATAAGAATCTAATTTTGATGTATTACTCAATAGGAGGACACTTTGGGTGAGATAAGAACTGTTGAGGGCGAGGCCGCCGCTTATTTTGATCAGATGTCGCGTTATTTCCTATCGCGAGCCAAAACTGTTGCAAAAGTGGCGAAATATCCTCACGTGGTTTGTGTTTATGTGATAATTGTTTGCAACTATTGTTTCATTTGTTTATAATTACAGGAAGACTATCGCCGAACGATTCAGGAAATCGACGAAAAAGAGTTTTTAAGTCTGCGTTTAGTTGTGGCCGAACTCCGTAACCATTACGCAACTCTTCACGATATGGTTACTAAAAATCTTGATAAAATTAAAACACCTCGCTCCTCCAACACCGAAAATATGTATTAATGTTAATTTTTCGAAATTCATTGAAATTATAATTATAACGTGAAATAAGTTTTGTATCTCTTATTTAAAATCCATTTATTTTCAAATGATTTCTCGATTATCACTAAATTTTATTAATAAACAATTTTTTTAAAATTAAGTATTTTTTACAAAAATAAGAATTATTTGGTTTGTGTTTAGTTTTCAATGATTTTAGCATTAAAACTAAATGATCATGTTCAATCTAAATTCTTTATATTTTTTAATTAGTTATAGATTTCTAAATACAGTGGACTCTCGATTTAACGGGTCTCGATATAACCAGATTTCGGTTTAACCAGGTGATTTTATAAACTAATATGGCAGCTCTTATGGGGGTCTTAACGTTAAGCAAGCTCAAATTAACCAGATTCGATTTAACCATATCATTTTGTCAGCACTAAGCATCTGGTTAAATCGAGCGTAAACTGTATCTTCAAATGGAAACCGAGAGTTGAACTGAACCTAAAATCGAAATCTGGGTTATAAGAGGGGTTTAAAGAGTAAAACACCTTGCTCAAAACTTTGAAATCTACTTTTAAAAAGTTTTTAAAGGAAAAATCGATTCAAAATTCATGCAAGGTAATGTTTAATATTTATAACTTAATAAAAAGAAATTTCAAATGAAATTCAATCAATGATTATATGTATCACCAAAATAATGCGTTCAATCGTTTTGAACACTAAGTCATTGATATATTGTCTATGGGTGACAAAAGTTCACCCACCCTAATGTTAGGGTATTTTGGTTGTTACAGTACCTAAATTAATAGATAAATAGATTTTATAGTCAATTGGCTCTAAATATCATAGTATAGTTCAATAACATTACTAAAGTCATCTTGCTAAAGTTTAAAATACGCACTTTCGAATTAAATTATGAATGAGAGAGTCCTAATAAATTTAAAATTGCTAATTCACTTTATGAAATTTTGTGATTTGGTATTGAATATTGCTTGGTCATTTTCCTAATTGATTTCACTATAATTACAAGCCTTTGATATCTGAAATATACAATTATTTGCTAATCATTGAAAAACTATTGGAAATCTATACTTTCTGTTGTTTTTAATTCAAATCAAATGATTTCTTAAAAAATTGACAATTTTTAAACTTAAGGTAGAATTTAAACTTTAAATTGACTGCAGACAAAAGTATCAAACTGACAAAAGTATCATGGACTTATGTCACAAATATAAAATTAAATGACTGACTTGTGCTTCAAATGTTTAAACTCTTGATTTTGCCAAGAGTAAAGTTTAAATTGAAATATTATTTTGTTTTAAGTGAATCAAAGTCTAAACTAATAAAAGTTAAATACAAAAAAAACTGATAATAAGATTTTATCTCATTTTAGGAAATTTCGAATTTTTTATCAATAAATTATTAAATTTTTAAAATAATTTTAGTATAATTTTAAAAATTATATAAATATTGAAATTATAATAAAATTTAATTTAAATTTTGATTAAAAGTTTAGTTTATAAGTAGTCTATCGGTAAAGTTAAGAAACAAAGTTTGCTTGATGTTTTTACTTGATCTCAATAGTAATAGGGATAATTTTATTAGAATTTCAATAAATAGTGAATTAATAGTTAAAAATATTTGATGTGATTTTCAAACTGAAAGGTTTTAATTCGTGACATTTCCTATAAAATTGATTTTGTTATTACTTTTAAAGTAATAAAACTAAACACAAAATAATCGATATATAAATCAATGATTTATTACTTAAAATCTTTATTTCCCAAAAAGTTAATGGTTTATTTGCAACACTTATAAACAAAAGTCAATTCCTTAAAACATTTACTAATAGATAATAATAAAAGAATGAATGAATAAATGAGAAAATTTTGAATTTCATTTAAAGTTGAAATATATTTTCCAAAATTATTTTAACATTTGGGTCGAACTTTAAAAATAAACGCAAAAGAAAAGTGTTTTTCATGAATTTTGTTTGCATTTATTGATTGAAAATATTTAAAGTAAACGATTTTTTAATTTATAACTTTTAACGATAAGAATTGTCGAACAAAAGCGTCGATCAATTGATTTATAAATGAATTGCAAACAATTTCCAAAAGATTTCGATCAAAATTTCCCCAAATTTTATACAAAAATATGTCATTTATTTTTATAATTAGTTTTTTCTATAGTTTTTTACCGAATAAATAACAAATGATATGAAAATCAATTTTGTAATGAGTCGAGACTTGTTCTCACACAAGAAGTAGAGTCTGTGTTAGATCTATGAACTTTCAAATTTGTCCCAATTTAGGGTTATTGGTTCCAATGGTTCCCTTGACTCAAACGGTGAAAGTCTAACACATCTAAAAGAACAAGTTTATAGTATTGTCTGATCTCTTGTTTGATTCACTCGAGAAAAAACTTTCGATTTGTTTAAAATTACTGTTAATCTGTTATTAAAAGTCAATTAAAACTTTTAGACTTTCACTAACTTTTTGATCGATTGATTAGATTTGTTCTTAAATCGCGTTCTTTTATAAGAGTTTTTTGATATGAATTTGTTAAAAGTTATTTGTAAGTCAATTATCGATTAATTACTTCGTTTTCTAATTTTTCAATTATTTTCTTAATTAAAATTTAATAAAAAAAATTTATTGGATTCCATCTGAAGGTATCACTGCTTTCATTTGTGTTTATAAATGTGAGGCCCAACGAACCAGAAGTCGAGGCAGGAGTCGTTCCAATCGTAACAGGAATGACCAGATCTGTCATCTCAAAGAAGTTGATACCTGTTTGGATAAGATTCAGGCCCTCACAAAAGGTCCCAATCCTACAGTTGTCATCACTACCTCTGATGGAATCGATAAACTTTGCGGGTTTGTCTCTTTTAATTGATTGTGTAGAGAGGGAGAGGTAGAGAGAGGGAGAGAGGGAGAGAGAGAGAGAAAATTGTTGAAAACTTATATAATTTATAATTGAAATTCAATGAACAGAACAGTAAACGAAGTGATAAAATGTATGAAAGGCTTTATAAGAAGATGTGGAACTCCACTTCAAAGGGAAATATTTGATTTCGTTGCCGAACACTTCCTTCAGTCCACAAAACAATTTTGCGATTCCGGACCTATTCGTGAGAGTGAGTTCTCTTCAATTTATTTTTTTTTAATATAATGACAATAATTAAACAAAAGATTAAGAGATTATAAATTATAAACTAAAGAGTCATTTATTTCTCAGCGATAATGAAATCAAATTTAAATAAATCTCTTCTAAACTCTTCTGAAAAAATTAACTAATTTTAAACAAATCTCTATATTTTAATCAAAAATTAGATTTCCTGAAGAACTCAGTTTGTATTCATAACAATGTGTTGTCGACTACTCAGCATAAGTCTAACTGCAATAACAACTACTTGTCTGCCCTCGACTTCGCCTCTAATCGAACAGAAGTCGATGAAAGAATCGATACTTTATGCTGTGGTCACAACACTTGGGAGGACTGCACCGAATCAATGATTGGTCAGTTGTGTGGAGCCGAAGGCCAGAAAAATTTCAAGACATTCATTGATAAGGCATTCGGTGGTATAACAACAATGTTATGCCCCCGAAACTTCTTTCCCCCGACTGGAAACATATGCAAGAAGTCATTGCCTCCGCGCGGGTCTCGACCCAAATCAAAACTGGCAGACAATGGAATCGCAAAATATATCCTTACTTATTTCTCTTTCCTCTTCTCAGAAACGTCTTGAGTTAATAATTGTCGGTAATATTACTAATATATTATTGAAAATCATATAAAAGTTAATTCAGACCCCATTTAATGATTTAATACATTTGTAAAAACTGAGACAATTGTGTGAATTCACATAAATTATTGAATACTATATAAGAGTCGAAATAAATGACTCGAAATATAAAAAGCGATAAAAATAAGAGCTTATAAATAATGTCTATAATATATTCATTAAATGATATAATGATTAACTCTTTTATAGTATTTGACCCAAAATTTCATTATTTAATGTAAATCCGACTTTAAATAAGTTTTTGACAATTAATTAATTAAAATGAAAGAATCGACTAATTTTTGTTTCAACTAATCATTAAAAACTAGTTGTTGTGCTTATAATATATGAATTAAATGTCAACGGTATTAGTGGAGGCCAAGAGTTGATCCCAATCTATATTAAACTGGAAGACCTCCCTTTCGAGCCAAGTCTCGTAATTAAATTTAAATTCTTTTGTTAATTCAATGTCTCGACTCAAAATTGAAAGAAAATTGTTGTCAACCGGTTGTAGAATATCGACGTCTATTGACATCGAATTATTCTGATTCGGAGCCGAATTCACTGAATTGTTGGACAAAAGCTGCGGCTGTGAAACACCGGTTGAACACTGCTTTTCATATCTGCGATTATGGAAGCGATTAATGTTTGCCTGTAAAGTGAATTCTTCAGCCTGGAAATCCCAGGGACGGGCATCCAAGTCATTACCATAAGCCCAGTCATCGTTTCTGATATTAAAGATAAAATCATTGCCTTATCTTAAAGCGATTCAACAAATTTTCAATACTTACAAACGATGTCTGACTTTTTGATAGATAGCACTCATTGTTTTCATATTAGACTTACGCCACTGTCGGCCCAAATACTTTGCCTGCATTTTCAGAAGTTTTAATACATACAACTGTAACATTGAGTGTCGCACTTTCAGAGCTCTTTTCAGTATTGGAGCCGATTTGAAGACAACTAACATCATTATTCTCGAGTGTTTCCATTTCGTCAATTTATTAAGAATTCGCAGTAAATTAATACAACTGAAGACATTTCTCCAACAATAGGCCTGTGTTTCGCCAAATTCGAGAGTGTCGGCCGTCAATTCTGGCTGTTCTCCAATAACACACGCGGGAAAGTCTATCACTGAAATCGTATTCTTAGCCGTAATGTAAGCGCATATGTTTTGGTTGAAGAATTTAAGAACTAATGGAATACAATTAGCAAACATTAATTGTTGACTAATGTATTCGAATTGATAGATATGATTGAGTTTATAATGTTTTAATAAAAGCAGTAAAATCGCTGAAACAGCTTTTATTATAATCTCTTTGTGTCGGTTCACATCTATTCCCAATTTCATGGACTGAAGAACAGTCATTGGCATCTCTTCAGGCAATACATCAGACATAATGTTAATGGAATCAGTCTTTGCTTTAGAAGTGGGCGCCGCCGCCAACAATATTTTTAGCAAAGCTATCATATATTGAGGTAAACTCGGAAGCATTGATTGATATAATGTCTCCGCCGGAGAACTAAGAGGCAGTTCATCCACTTCTTTGGTTGTCAGCGGATATTTTGTCAGTTCCTCTTCGCGCTTCATTTGAACCTCAGAAAGAGAGACATAAATGTGTCGCTCCAAGATTTTAATGGCTTCAAGAATGGGTTCCGGCAGTCCTGCAGTCGTTGTCCTATCATTTGGTAAAACATATCCAACAAATTTAAGTCTCGTGTGATCTAAGAATGAGTCGATATCCTTCTGTCGAACTTTAGGAACCCACGGAAGGCCTTTATTTTGTTGATGTACAGTTGACACTAATTTATGTAACTCATCGTGCAATTGATCCATAATATTAACAGGTTGTCCGTCGTTCGATCCATTATTAGTATTAAACTCTGAATAACGTTTAGGAAGTCCTTTAGGTCTGGGAGAGGGCGGTCGCACTTCAATATCAATTTTTTCTTCATTATTTCCATTAATCACTTCGCGGTCATTATCCATAGTCTGGGATCCATTTTTCTTATTGTTGAGACCATTATTATAAGAATTGATTCTTTCATCGACTGACATCATCTCTTCGTCGTTGGAATCATTGTTTGCATCGAAGTCTTGATATGAGAGCGACTCTTCGCCTATCATTGAGTTTTGTTTGATAACAGTTTGTCTCTTAAAGGGACGATTCATTTTTCTTTGTTGTTGTGCTTCAATGAGATCGGTAGCACTGGCCGGAGGAGAGGCGGCTCTCATAGTTCGCGTCACCTCAAGAGTATCGTCAACTATTGGATTCAATTGACATCGACTTCGATACACATTTTTATTACTTTTAAGAGTTTCGTTTCCTCCGAGAGTCAGAAGTAATGTTTTCCACAATAAGAGTAACACTTTTTTAATGGGAAAATGAGGAGCAGATCCGTTGCAGAACTTTGTGGTCATTTGAAATAAAGTTATGGCCAACAATTCATTACCATTTGTTTGCGACAATTCTTCGCGAAACTGTAATCTTAAACGTTTTTGATGATCAGTATCGCCATCGATATTATTATTCATTACTTCAACGAATGTATATAAAACGGATAAAATAATTCTGATATCTTGAGAATCCCCTAAACTAACCGTTGGTTTCCTTAACGCAGAATTAGTGGAAACACTGTTTTCGATCTCCATTTGAATCAATTGAACGAAAGTATGAAAAATTCCCGATTCATACAATAGAAACACATTTTGTCGACAATACTTGGGTTGTTCTTCTATTGTAAGACATTCAACAAAATTACCTTGAACTAAATAAAGAATTGCTCGAATGGCTCTCATTCTTCGAGTTCTGTCACTCAATTCTATTCCTTCGGCTAACCTTTGGATGACTCTTATCTTTTGTTGGTGAGACATATGCGTCCATTTCAATGGAAAGCCGTAGTCTTCCATTAGTTCTTCAAAAATGTTTTTATTTATAATGAATTCATTTTCTTCAGTATATGAATAGAGTTCTGCCATTTCGTTGCAGTGATGGTCACAATTGCTGTACTCGAAGTCCATGTCTTCGGAGTCTGAGTTCTCCCAAACCTGTTTGACGTAAGCCATTGATTTTCAGCACTAATTTCTTCAATTATATAAAAATTAATAAATAATTTGATTAAAACAAATCATTTATAAATATTTACTAAAAAATGAAGAAACAAATCAATTGTCAGTTCTTTCAATAATTACGTGAAATATAGAGTCAACAGAAGAACACCTTTTTTCTCTATTACCGGTAGTAAAGTTAAGATTTTATCCTAGCACCTACACTAACAAGTAAGTATAGGTACAGGTCAGCTACAGGTCAAGTACAGGTCAAGTACAGGTCATAGGATCTTTCTATAGATAAAGTTTTTTTTTTAATTGACACTTGAATGCAAACTCTCTTTAATTGATTTTTAGATATAAAATCTCTTTATTTATAGCTTATTTATAGCTAGATCAAATTTATTTAATTGCAACTATCTTTTGTGGATTATAGAAAATTACAGATATGTTTCTTTAGATCCTAAAGTTTAGAAAATAATAAATGTATCTTGGATATAATTTTATGTATTTTTTCAACATGCATAAATCAAAATGTAAGCAAATAAATAGTTTATTTATATATTATTTTGAAAACCATTTAAAATAAGTATTTTTGGTATTTTTCCATTATATCTATTAATAACAAAATAATGAAGGAAAATCGTTAATTTATTAAAAATTTACAAGGTATTTTATCGAGAACTCTAAAGTTAAATATATTAAAATTTGAATTTACAAAATTATTCTTAATTATTACAGTAATCATTACTTTGAATTAATTTCTAAATTGTAGTTTAATATTATTATTATTATAATAATCTATTATTGATATTAATTTGAAATGTTTTCTAAATTAATCTCTAAAATATTTTATAAAATTAAAAACAGTTAATTTAGCAAGACCATTTTCATATATTTGCTAATTTTATACATCACATATAATATATACAATTTTGTTATTTGATTACACCTTGATCAATTTAGAATGGATTTATAGCTTTTGAATGGGTTTTCACTAAATTAATCTAGGATAATTGGATTTTTAAAAAATTAGTTTTATGAGATTTCATCATGGTAAATATAATTTTATCTTTATGGCTTCAAATTTTGAAAAAAGTAAATATATTTCTTAGATTTTGAATTAATTATAGGTTTAATAGAGATTTGTCTGACAACAGTTGCTTTACTTATTCTTCTTTATTGAAATATCTGGTATCTACTGGTTTAGGTGACTATTTTTATCAATATTTGGTCTTTTTATGAGATTTTTGTATTACAAAAAAAGTAATATTATATAACATTTTTTTTCCAAAATAATTATGAAATGTTTGTCAAAATGTTTAAAATAAATTTAATTACTTTAACTCAAACTACTCTTTTCCAAATTAATGCTTATCTTTACTAAAATGATTAAATAATTATAATAAAGTTGTTATTGTTTAACTGATTTAACTGATAATATTTTTAGCAAGAGTATATTTTTAGCTTTCGCTGTCAAATCAGTTAATGACATTTTTGGGAATTGAAAATTTAATTTACATAACAAATGGTTTAACTATAAAATGGTTTGACTCTAAAAACATATTCTAAAGCCTAACAAAAGTTTTAAATAATAAAACTCTCAGTAATTAAACTAATATTAAGGAATATTCTCGCAATAAAAACATCAATTTTATAATGATGTTCATCTTAAAAGTGTTTATCACACTTAACTTATAAATTATGCAAATAAGCTAGGTTATTTAAGTAATTTTGAAGTATATATAACCAGTGAAACATTTGTAAGAAACATTGAAAACAACTTTTAATAATTAAAATATAATTTTATTGTTTTAAATATAGTTATTAAAAATAATTCATTTTCTTAAAATAGTTAACATTGACTTTCGTTTAGCGATAAAAGCATTTTATTAATTAAATCTAAATATATGTCCGACTCTTTAAAAAGCATTTGTTGTTTCACTCATTTGTGGTGAAAGTTTTCATTTGAATCAATAAATGACTCGTTTAGACAATTGTGAGATCGTTCTCACAATTATTCGTTTATTTCAAGAAGTATTTTAATGATTCATTAGTTTTGTTTTAAGTATTTGAGTTTATGTTTAACCCATTTCAGTATTGGCTCCACTGAACTGGTTTTCATTCTTAAGCGACGCCTTTATTAAATCAGTTTAATATCATTTTTCAGAATTTATTTTAGAAAAACTTCACAAATAAATAGAAGAAAACTTTAAATTTTTAAAAAATGAGAATTTATTTTTCAGTTCTCTTTTTAAAAGTTTTATTCAATTATTAAAAGTAAAGAAATCAGAATTTAGTGAAGAATGCATTTCTCCGTTTTCTTATTATTTGGTAAGTCTTAAGTTATTCACTTTCAATAATAACCTTAAAATCCTATTTCTTTATTTGTAGTTAACTAACAAGTTGTAAGTTTCGTAAAAATCTATTACTAATAAATAGTTAGTAATAAATATTAATGGTTTTACATAAAAATTACATAAATTTCCGATATTATTATTTGAGTTAATTAAATACTAATATTATTATTAATAATTAATAATAATTTATTTTATATTATTTTAAAAATATACACAAAGAAATTACAAAACTTCAAATTTTTCAAAAACTATTAAAAATTCTTTTGATTTGAATTTTTTGTTCTAAAAGTATGTTTCAGGTATTTTCTCAGAAGTTAATCATCAAAAATATAAAATTCTTTTCCAAACTATAAAATAAGTAATAAAGAGATACTTTTTTTTAATCAAAGAAATGATTCTAATTTATGACTTCTCAACTAAGAGACCATAAACTTTATTAACTAATGTTTGTTTGGTTTTGTTAAGAATATAAGCGATTGATTTTCAAATATTTTTGTTAATACATTTTGAAATTCATATTTGATTTAATAAACTTTTTTAAATGAACTTATTAGAAATTAATGCTCAAAATTTAATCTAGATTAGTTTAATAGGATTTTGTTAGACTTATGTGTCTCTCCTATAGATCATGATAAAATCTGCATGATCTCATTTAAAGCTTATATAAGTTATATCAAGTAAACTTTATATTTAATATTTAGTTATCAGTTTCTAATGACCATGAACCTTTTAAGTATAAATTGGCATAGGAAAATGGGATATAGGAAAAGTATCTTATGAGGAACTTTTTTACCTATTCCTAAATAAGATTACCTAATTTATTAAAAACCCTCTATTAATTATTTGAATATCAAATGTTTCACCTTTACTATAGTTGTATCATGGGAAAAGCTCTATTATACAGGAAAAAGTATTGACCAAGAGCTATCAATAATGTCTTTCAAAGTGTAAACAAATTGTTGATTAGAATGCGTTAAATTCAAGGTTAAAGAGAAAAAAATTTGGGATATTTTTATTGTTTCCAAATATATCACGAATTCGTTTCCATTAAAAACAGATCAGACTTAAGATTTATGTAATATTTGAGTATTAAATGCTTTAGTTTTGATCATAAAATGATTAGAAACTTATTTTCGTTATTTCTTTACAGATTTTAGTCGATAATAACCCCACGAATAGCAATACGAATGAAGAATTAGTTTATTCAGTGATTTATGTTTGTATTCTCACGAATTTTAATACGTATTAGTATTTCATGACTTAAATAATTAACTGATATCTCAATGATTAAAATCTGATTCAGTGAACAAATAAAAGTATATAAAAGTGTATTTATTTTAATTGAGAAAATAAATGAAACTTCTTTTCAATAAATATTAATAATTAATAATTTTATAAAAATTGGTTAAAGTCTTCCATTTTAGAGGAATTTGAGGACAATTTTCTAAATAGATATAAATGAAGCAATTCTTAAGAAAAATGCAATTATTTTGACCATTTTCTTGCTTTAGAATAATAGAGAAATGTCATTTTATTTCGATTTTTAGCTAAAAAATACGATTTATAATTTTTGTTGAAAAAATTATAACTTAATTGGTTTTAGAAATTGTAGTTATTAATGAAAATTTATACGAAAATATTCATTTTAATACAGATCTAATTTTTTCAAAATCTTTTAAATATTGGCTTGGTTCATTTTGTCATATTTCTAGGTTTAGAAGATTTTTTATATAACCGGTTGACTTAAAAGTATGGCAAAACTAAAGATTAAATCGTTATAAACAACCGATTAATCAAATTCTAAATAATTGATTGTTTCGTTTCTTTAAAAAAATTAAATATAAAATATCGCCAATAATTTCAACTATTATTTCGATAAATTTTTAGTTATTTATCTATAATTATATATATATTTTTAATTTTTCAAGTTTTCAAAGTCAACTGTTAATGTGAATTATCAAAACTACTCTACCAATATTTAAGTTAGAATTTTCAAATCAAATGATCTAGATTCTAGATTATTCAGTTCTATTTTACTATTTGCAAATTTATTTAAAATATTCAATTTTAAAGATTTTTGATTAATTAAAAGTTTTTTATTATCTAAAAAGTGGCAAATTTTTAAATTCTGGTCTATTATTCGTAATTAGAGAATTTTAAAATAAATTTATCTAGTTCGTTTTTTTTGTAAAATAATCATAAAACAATTTTATGTAAATCATATTTTCGTTTAATGCGATGTTTTTAAGATATAAGATAATTCATTTTAAACCAGGTTAATTTTGGTTAATAGTGATAAACCGTAAATCAAATTGTGGTTACGCTTTGGTGTTGTGCTATCAATTGATATCATTTTAAAGATATTGCACTCAAATCCACTTATGTATGACTCTGTCCTATAACTGCCAGCGATTTAGAGAAATCATTCAATTATTTCACTAATTTATGAACTCTTTATTTCAAAATATAAAACCCTTAAAACACTCTTTTTATGCTCTCTTTTAGTTTAATTTTTGACAAAATAACGATTATTACAAAAAAAAGGCATATTTATTAATAGGAAATTATTAAATAAATTCAAAATTAAATTTAAATAAATAATTTAATAAATTTTACTTTAATAAATAAAAGTTATTTTTTAAATAATTTCTTAAATTCATTGTATTATATGAAGGAAATTATATAAATTAAGAGTTTAATTATTAATTCGTTACATTATCTTTAATAAATTGGGCACCGGTTTAGTATATGGCCCGCGCCTTAGGTTTGCGTGTCATATATCGTTGGAAAAGGGCTTAACTCAATCAAAATATTTAAACTATGTTAACCTAACCTAACCTAAACTGACCTAACTTAACCTCACTAAACCTAACCTAACCTAACTTAACAATCTAACCAAACCTAACATAAGCAAATCTAACTTAAACTAACCTGATCATATATTGAGTTATGCCCTTTTCCTTATCTATTTCAATGTATAAAGGGCATATCTTCTAACTTTTAAACTTTTGGCTACAGACATTTCATATTCAAAATATAAACTCCACTCCTCTTAAGCTTTCCAACGATATATGACACGCATATCTAAGGCGCGGGCCATATACTAAACTTGTGCCATAAATTGTATTGATAATTTTAATTAGGTAAACTTTGCAATTATGCAATTATTAATTAATTACTAATTAAATATAAAAATTTATTTTTTAAAACTTTGATTTTAATTAAATTAAAATTTTGATCACTCATTTGGAAAATCCTATTGTTTTACGTTATAAAATAATTTATGTAAAATAATAATTAAATTAATTTTTCTTTAAGGAATTGTTTGTCACGCGATTGACTCCAGACTTAATATTGTAAGTATTGGTCATAATTTTTTATTTATTTTTTAAACATTTCTATAAAAACTTAAAGAAAAGGTTATATTTATTCTAATTTCGATTTATTTTTTTATTATTAAAAGAATAGAATTTAAAATAATTAGTTTAATTAAAGTAATTTTATAGTTCAACAATTTTACTTGCTAAAAATCCTTTGTTAATTTGATCAATTTACTAAATTCATCGAAAACTTGCTAGCTCTAATTCAAGTGAGAATTATCACATTTAATTTGGTACCTAGTTCATCAATTTATTACTATTTATACTATTTTAATTTTAATTTCACAAAATATAACTAAAAGACAGTATTTGTTCAAAAATAAAATATTCTTTAAATAAAATAATTTTTCTTTAAATTTGATTCTCAAATCATATGATTTATTTTATTTTTGGTTAATATAATTAAATGGTTGAACTGTTTTTGAGTTATTCAGAAAAAGTATAATAATTTTTTTGAAAGAATTATTTATTTAGAATTAAAGAAAAATATGAGTTTTTTGTTCCACTTTTAATAAAAATATGTTTAGAATATTCTTTTATATTCTTGATAAGATTTTATCCAGTGATAACCATGCTAATATTATAGATAATTAGTTCTAAAATTAAAAATTCTTTAAAAAGAGAACTTTAAATTAAAATATTAAAGTATATTATGACTACATTTTAAATAAAATATGTAAAGGGGTCTACACTACTTAATATTGAAAAATTAGGAGGGTAAGATTTTTATTGAAAAAATTTCTCGTTGACAACTGGTATTCCCCTATACCCTTCGTGTCCACCACTTATTTTATTAAAATAGTAGCATGCTAAAATTTAATTAAAAATCTATAATTAAAGTTTTTAATAAATGGTTGATTTCAGGGCACAAAACCTTCGGTTTCGCGTTTGAGTGAGTTATGCAGAAATTCAGTTATACTCAATAGAATCAGTCGATCCTTTTTATGTCATTTACTGCCGGCAATGAATATTCAATTAGAATGGAGTGATAAGAAAGACAAAGACCAAGCACAAATAAGTTCAAATGTGATGCATTCAATTATCAATAAAAATAAGGCAAATTATCAAGGTGATCCAAATAATTTATTTTACGACCAATCATTTTATACATTATTTGGTGAATATAATCCCATTTCGGAGTCATTTTCTATGACATCAGACAATATATTTCCTGAAAATCAGATGCAATCAAATGACTTCGATATAAATCAATTCGATTCGAGCGAACAAATAGAGGACCAAATTCTCAATAATTTTGATGTCAACGGATTAATCGAAAGCCCTCTCGTCGTGGATAAGAATATTATACCTAAACCTAAATTAAATGATTCGTTATATGAAAATCCTTTAACGAAGTCTTCAACACTTTTTTTTGAAGATTTTTCACGAAAAGAAAAGAGCGATAAAAGGGATAAAATTAAATCAAATTTTTTTCATTCAAATGACGAAAATAAATGGAAACCTTTGGAAACGAATAAAATTAAATTCAATGAAAAGAAAATAATAGAAAATAATGGACTAAATGAAAATGTCAATAAACAGCATAAAAAGCAAGCACAATTACATAAAGCACAATTAATTTCAAGTGAATCAACAACGAGCACAACCATTGCACCCATAATAACAATACCCTCTTATATTAAAAGAAAATATTTACTCGATTTAAGTCCAAAAGAAGAAAAAGGTTTGCATTCAAAGATCCCAAACTTTTTAAAAGAGGAGACACAGAAAAAGAGTAATAACCGATCAAAACTCACTTTTAAGGACTGGTCGATGAAAATTAATAATTCAAGCGATTGGTTTCCATCGAATAAAAAACCCTTTTTTCGAAATAAACCAAAAAATGAAATAATTATTAAAAAATTTCACACAAATTATACAAAATCTTCAGTCGTTTATTCAATTGAAGACTCAGTGACTGACAATATATTCAATAAATTTGATGAAAACAATGATAAAAATAATAATAAATTCAATCGATTAGAAATTAAAACAATTTCTAAAATCACAAAAAATATAAATCCAGAGCTGAGAGGAAAGCCAGGGCTAGACTTTCCCATTTATAGTGCATCGGTTTTAAGTAATTTTAGCTGTAGTGAACCTGGATACTTTGCTGACACTCAATTCAATTGTCAGGTAATTCAAAAATAAATGAAAATAATTTATTTATGAAATTATTTTGTTTTGAAAGGTTTACCATCACTGCGAAGAACACAATTATCACCAGAAATTCATTTGTCCGAACGGAACACTTTTTAATGTTAGGATTCAATCCTGTGATCATTGGTTTAATGTTAAATGTGAACAAAACTCAAAGAAAGATCTTTTCATTAATGATTTCAAGACTCAAATGAATAAGAGTTCGGAAATAAACAATTCATTGAATCGTAAATTAATAGAAGACTTAAGAGTTTTTGTAGAAAACATTTCTAAATCCAAAAATTGATTTATTTTACACTATTTTTGTATATTTAGTGATATTTGCAAAGTATTTGAAAAAAGTGTCATATTTTCATAAAATTTCAATTAAGACATTGTTTTTAACATTAATATTATTATTATTTTTATTATAACCACATTTTATTCTGAGCCAAAACAGAATAAAATTAATTTACAAACGAAAAACTTTTAATTTGAATTATTTCAACTAAAATTCTAAAACAACTAATAAAAGGGATGTCTCAGACAGAATTCACTCTCTTCTCTGTACGGGAGTTTCCATCTCAAGAGTCGAGTCAAAAGTGATGTCTTCGACGGATCAAAACTCGGAAGTATCTCATAATTAGGGACCTATTGTTTTGTTTTGTTTTCAAATTAAACTTTAAAGAGATTTTAAGAATAAATATGATTTACCATATTTTGATAGATTTTGTCGCGATGTAGACTAATATCTGGGTCGATCCAAAGGTTATCCACTTCATAGAGAGGGGCTAAACACATGGTCTGACACAGCTGTAACTTATAATTAGTAAATTGACTTCTGTTGCGTTCAAAGAGGTCTTCTTCCCATAGATTCCAGTCTTCAAACTTCTCTAAATGTGGGTCCCAATCATCCAAATTTATTTTTTCGATATCGTCGACCATATCTTCGATGTCTCCAAAGTTATTCCAGTCGTAAACCATTATTTCTGATACTTTGGAAGCTACCGGTAAATGTTTATTCTTATACTGATCTTCTATTTCCTGCAAATATTCTTTTGAGATAACTTTAGAGTTGACTTCGTGTGGCTTTTAATTAAAGAATAATAAGTTTATAATAAATTATTAAAAAATTAATTCTAAAATTTCTGTTTTTACAATATTTCTGTTTTTAATCCGTTTGAGGCACTCATCGACAGAAACGTCTAAATATATGATTAGATGAGGTCTTTGCAACTCATAAATGCTATTATGTCGAGTGCGGTAGTAATGATCGCGTACTAAGAGTTAACATTTGTTACAAATAGTTAGTGATATAAAAGAGTTAGTGATTAATACCATCATCTTTTAAAAAACCGCATTTATGCATCGCTTCAGTGAAGACAAAATCACTGTAAGGACTTCTCTCTAAGATAACGCCCTGACCCGTGTTGTAGAGATGAGCCAAAGCGTCCACATATTGTTCATATCTTTGGTGATAGAAAAACATTTTCATCCATTGGACGCCCTTATGGTATGGCTCCTCGTAAAACATCTTTTCGTCCACCGCTTGAATCAAAGGATCGATATATTTGTTAAGAGTTCTGTAATCGAATCCGTTGTGATTTATATAGAGTTCATTCAAATCAGTTTCCGGAAAATATTTGAGTCCAAACTCTTTGGCCAACTGTTGTGCGACCACTTCTTTACCGGAACCCTTATTTCCTTCGATGACAATCACTTTAGAGTTTAGGTCAAAACGATTGACTGTTGAGTCCAAGTCTAGTAAGTAATGCCAATAAATATAATGTCGTTTTGTTTTGTAGGGCCACGGCTTCGGTTTATTCATATCTATCTCTGGATCTTTGCGTTCGACCCCAATAAGAGTCGCCCTTTGATTCATAATTAATGATTGCATTCTCAACATTTGAGTCCCGTTTTGCGATTTCAATCCATTCAAAAGTTTGGTTGCAGACAAACGAAAGATAGACATAACTACGGATTAAATATTGAAACTCTGATTAAACCACTTCTCGTCTATTCTTCCACAGAAGAAACAAATCTTCAATTTATTGTTTTGTTTAACAATGTTTAGTAAACAGTAATTTTTGACTCCAGTTTACACAAATAACGTTCTCTTCAAGTTTGGTTCTTTACCCTTACCCATATCCATATCCATATCCATATCCATATCCATACCCATATCCATATCCATACCCTTACCCTTACCCTTACCCTTACCCTTACCCTTACCCTTACCCATACCCATAAACAAACAATTAGTTTTGAAAATAAACTTTACGATCACAACACAAGAAATTTGTTTTTATGGCTAACCATTACTTTAAAGAATAGACTTAATTATCAAAATTTGTATTTAAAAGTGACAAATCGGTGAATACTAATGGCAGCAAAAAAATCATTGAAAATATTTTTAAACATTTAAACAAAAATTGATTTCATTAATTAATTATAATTTTCTATAATTTATTATTCAATTATTAATTGAGGGATGAATCGATTGTGAGCTCAACACTTTTTTTCAGAACAAATGATTTTATTACAATCGGATCTCAAAATATTAAGAAATATAAAACTATTATTTAATTGTCTCCTCTTATATCCCATTTGACTCTTTGTTAATTAACAATAAGCAAAGAAAGTTTAAGTTTAGTTCTCACGTATCTAACAATAACTATTATTTAATAAATTATTTAAAATATAATTTAGAGAATTCAAAAATTATCGAATTATTCATATAAAGAAAATAATGTTTGAAAATGAGCAAGGTGTTTCTTTAAAAAATTTTACTCTTAAAATGAATAATTCTTACTATAATTAATATTAACTATTATTTAATAAATCGAAAGTTTTTCTGTGAATCAATTTGTGTCAACACATGCGCTACAATTATACCATTGCTTTAGTCGAGAGAATAATTAGTTTTTTATTAAATTTGAATTAAATTCTACAGAATTTTTCTATAAATTATTGGTATTCTATATATTATGAGGAGTTATATACTATCTGTCGATTCTTTGTTTGAAAATTTAAAAATAAAATGAGTTATTCTTTAGGTAATATTTCATTGATTATTCTTTACTTTTATTCTTCACGTCTTTTATGTCTAAATATGTCAGAAATGTTCATATTTTCAATTCTAGTGTCTCTAAACGTATATTTAAATTAATTTTCATTTAATAATTAATCGACAGAAAAATAATCATTTTATAAATTAATTTTTAAATTACTGACATTTAAATAATTTCATCAAATAAATTGTCTTTAATACCAGTTATATATTTTGAGTCAGAATTCCTTAAACTAATTTAATTAGAATTTTTTAATTTGACATTTTATCAAGTTTATCAAGCTTAATTTTATTTATATATTAAAACCTTTATTTCGAATAATGTTTAGGCATTTTAATAAATCTATATTTAAGTTAATTAATGTTAATAAAAAAGTGAAATAATATATTAAAAATGAGTTCCTTTTCAAGAGTCGGTTCATTTAAATCTCATAAAATAATAGCCAAAGAAGTGAAAAGGGGTCAACTCATTGAAGTGAAACGAAATAATTATTCTCATTGGCTTTTA
This sequence comes from Galumna obvia, assembly GCA_034695785.1. NCBI lineage: Eukaryota > Metazoa > Arthropoda > Arachnida > Sarcoptiformes > Galumnidae > Galumna > Galumna obvia. Next base: position 26,677 of record JAQFZM010000345.1, read on the forward strand.
TGTGAATCAATTGACTCAAAAGACAGAGTCTGGTGTTTTCATGTCTCTCAATTAAAAGGATCTAGCTCTTTTAGTGGACGCCCATCAGAAGATGTGATCATTAAATATCAGACACTTGAAGATATTGTGAGCGATACAGAAGATGGTAAACCGAGTTTGTGTCGCGTCAATGATCAGGAAGAGAAGGCCCTTCAAATTCTAAAGGGAAGGAATTCTCCGAATTTGGATAAAGTTTTTGCAGAATTACATCAAAATAAGGGCTCAAAAGTTAAATATGATTTAAAAGAACTTAATTGTGAGCATTACTGCACAGAATGGAAGTATGGGGTCGGTTGGTCTTCACAAATAGAAGATGTTCAGGAGGCTACTGATTGCTTACTAATTGGGGGCACATGTGCTGTCGCTGCCGTTGGATTTGGTTTAGTTATAAACACTTTACGCAAAAATAAATGAATTGATTTCAATGAATCTTTGATTCAAATAACAATTAGTCTTCAAATAATTATTATTTTCTTTCTTATATTATAAATTAATAATCTATAAATTAATAATCTAGATATAATCTATTGAATCAATTTCATTACTTTTCTTATAATTTTTTCTATTTTTCTTTACTTTATTAGTAATAGACTCTATTAAATAGAAAATCATTTCTATACAGTTAAAGATCGATAGCGTGAACCTGATCGGGGAGGAAGGTTTGGTTCACGCTATTGGTTAGTTCACCCAATCAGTAATTTTATAAACAATAGTTTTATTCGATATAATTTCCATTCGGAATTTCAGGTTTTTTTCATGCTTTTTTGTCCCTCTCATAAATAATATTAGCAAGTTCATTGAAAAATAAAACCTTAGTTAGTCATAAATCAAATGTTTCACCTTGAGTATACGTCTTATCATGATCAAACTCTATTATAAAAATAACCTGACCAATGGCTATCAATTATAATTGAAAATAACTTGTGTATTCAAGCGCTAATTTTAAAAATTCCGAATCTAAGATATAATTAGCCATCAATTTATATAAAAATTTAATTTAAGAAATTATTTAGTAAAATATTAAGTATTTTTATCTGAAATGGCGAAAGAAATGTATGATTAACAACTTCTCTTTTCATATTATTATGTAAATCTATAAAAGTGTTGACATTTCTTTCTGCAAAGTATGTCTGCAAATTATTGGTATTATCGATAGCCTTAGAAGAGTTAATCTGTTTGTCATTTGTAGTGACACTTTTTTACTTATTATTTGTTTGATCCAAATGACCAGAGCTTTCTCTACTTCCGGATGTTTAGCGACGGAGACTCTGAACTGTTTTTCATTTGATTTGTTTGAAGAGTTTTCACAAATTTTGATAATTTTGTCTGCATTTTGAAGAATTCGATTTATATTTAAATAATATTTGATATTGTGTTTACTTAAGATCACTTTTTTTGTCGACACCGTTTCTTACTTTATTAATAATTTTATACTTTTATTGAGTTAAAATTTTTCTCATTTTTAAAGACATTTTTAAAAGCAATATTTGTCTTTTTTTGTTGACGCTATTCGTGCTTTTTTTACATAAAATATTAGGGTTTGTGCTAAAAAATACTTCACCCTATTGGTTAGTTCACGATATTGGTTGTTCACCGTATCGATCTTTAACTGTATTAAGAGACATTTTTAACAAGATCATTTTGAAAGATATAAGTTAGTATATTTGACAAATACATTCAATAGTACCTTACAATTTTCATTCTTAAATACATTCCTCGATCATTTTTTATGAAGTACCAGATTTTATTAAGCATTCTTATGATTTGGACACTTCTCTATTAAAGTCTATTATAGAGTAGAAGCTGTTTGACATCAATCTGTAGTTATGAACATATCTGTGTTTTATGAACATAAATTGATAAATTGGTTAATCCCTATACCTTTTAATATTAAATATTAAAATATGTTTGTCATGAAATCGTATTTTGTGATTATCTATATTATATGGATAAAGTATTAAAATCTATTCATTTATTTTTCATTTGTATTGTAATATTACTGCAGTCAAAAAGTTTGTTCCCAAATAAAATTGTTTATTTAAAAAAAGGTAAAAGATATTTTAATTCTGTAAAAAGCTTGAGTGATATCCATTTACGTGTGGTTTTGTCACACATTTAAAATTAATATAAGTCACGTGATCTTAACAATTTCGAGACATTTGCAAAGATCATAGATAGACATATAACCTAAAATTGATAATTTTTAAAAATCAATTGAAATTAAAATTGAATATAACCTAATAATACAATAGAAGAGTCAAAGTTTAATATGAATCCAACATTAAATTGGTTTATAAATTAAAGACTTCTGGAAAGGGGTATTCCGGAATACCCCCTACGAGACCAAAATTGGCAAAATACACCCCTTCCTCTAGAAAAAATGAACAGAAGGCATTGGGGTCTAGAAAAATTCGGCCACTCCGATTTCGTATAATTTTTAGAAAAAGTACCAAAATTTTAAAGAAAATGATTAAATTAGACAATATTTTACGTTAATAATCGTATAAACATCATTTTTCTCATCAAAGTTAACGATATTTTATAGCGATTTACCCCCAAAAAACATTTTTAAGTGAAAAATAGACGAAATATTGCTTTTTGAGTGAAATAGTTTGTAAAAATGACAATTATACCACTTAATAACCTTTAAATACTATAAAATAGCAATAAAATGCTAAATAGTGCAAAAATAGATGCTTTTGAGATTTCTGAAAAATACCCCCCTAATACCCCTCTAGGATCTTTCCCAAAACACCCTACCCTACCACCCATTAGAGCCGAGACATTTCGCCATCCCTTCTTCTGGTAATTAAAATATCATGGTCTCATAGGTAAATACTTTAAAATTCTAAATCACGTGATAACTAAATTTTTTTTTAAATTTGTGAATTATAAGTTGCAAACGGAAAAAAGTACCTAAAAAAAGTACCCCTTATCTTATATTCCTAAATAACATTATCTAGTTCATTAAAAAATAACCCCTTTATTTATCATATATATGATGAATATTTCACCTTTCTTATACGCTATATTAGGATAAAATCTCTATTATATTGAAATATATTGGCCAATGACTATCAATAATGTTTTCAAAAGGGTTAAAAATTAATCAAATAAACTTTAATAGGTTCTAAATTTTTCATCATTTTATCTGGGTATACTTTTTGTTAGCTTGTATTTTCAAGCGCTAGTTTTAAAAAGTCTTATCCCTAATTATAATTATTAAACTATTTAATATGCAATAATAATTTTTTTGATTTGTAAATTTTGTGTACTTTATTTGTTTTAAATTTATGAAAAGATTAAATATTAGACCTATATATGCAAAACATAGCTGTGAATGCCATATTCTGTTATGATTTAATATAATTCTTCTAATATTTTGATATTATAAATAAAATTATTAAATTTTCATCAGGGATAGAAACAGAGGGGAATAGCCCAAATACCCTCATTCACGAAAAGTCGGATACATCTCGCTAGGAGAGAATTGAAAAATCAAGAAAAAAGTTTTTACAAAAACATCAAATAAAAAACTGTATAATATAAATTAAATAGTCAAAAGACTGAAAATTACCATTAATCTAGGGGTATAAAAGATGTATTTTGTTATCCCTTATTATATATATTTAATAAATTATATGTCAGAATTTGGTTAAAATGAATTGAGTTTATCATGTATATTTAATTTCTCCGTGATAGCATTAAGTTGAAGATTAGTTAATTTCAGCATTTAGTAATCACAATTTAAAATAATTCTTGGAACTTAAATTATTTTATTTTATTTTATGGTTTATTTTTAAAAAATTATAAATTATCTAAATTTTACTTTTGTTGCGGATCCCCCTCTTAAAATTTAAGTCAAACGATTTTCCCAAAAATCATTTAATTTATTCAAGAATCCAGTAGAAATATTTAAAACTGGACCTGGGATGAAACACAAGTAAAGGTAAATTCAAGTTTCGTTCCAATATTTATTTGAGTTGCAATAAAATATTTTTATTTTTTAAACTGTAAATTAAACTTTAAGTAAATTTTTAATTATTCTTTAAAATTTAATTAATTAAATTGGAAGTTAATTGATTGGGTAATCCTAAATGAATTATTAATTATTTTAGTTTGTTCATTTTAACGAAAATATTCATATTTTTAAAAAATTTTAAAAAATAATTTATTGCTATTATATTTTCCAGAATTTTAAATATTTATAATTTTTAATTAATATTTATCAAATGTTTGCAATCTTCTAAATATGAAACTTGTTACAAAATAACCAACAAAAATAAACATTGCAATTTAAAAGTTTTTCTTTATAAATAAATTTCAGCCAATTCCATAATAGTTGTTAAAAAATAATTACGTTATCATAAAAAAATAAAAAAAACAAATAGCGGGAAAGCCTATCACTAATTTTAGATTTCAACCTTTTACAACAATAACATATTTTATTAATTAATAAATACTGTTAATTTAGTAATAAATAAATTTAAAATTATCTGTTAATTCTATAATTTGAATAATGTCCTATTTTATTAAACCATTCATAATTTTGGTTTATTTTTATAATTAGATATAATTATCAGTTAATAATCATAAATTATATAAAATCAAAATATTTATAAATGTTCTTTGAGAAAATGAATATTCTTTTTAAAATAACTTATCTATATATAAAATTTTGTTATATTTATAGAAATATCAATAACTTGGTTATTTTTCAAGAACATATTATATTACTAAATAACCTTACTAATTTATAATTTTTAAGCTTTAATAAACTTGTTAATTCTCACATCTTATTATTGATGATATTTTTATTCCCTGAATAGATTTTCCCAAAATATAAAGACATTTTTAATACTAAACATGAAATTGAGTCCAATTTCTTGAGTCATATACCCAACAACATATCAAAAAATTCCCATTCAAGTGTTGTAGGTTTCATACGGATTCAACTATTCTAGGCTTCAGTCAACACAAATACATTTCGATAATGTTCTAAGAGATAATAATACTAAAAGAAAAGATAACAATTTCTTGAGTCGAAAGACCATATATTTTAGGAATTAACCGATTAATTGATTGCATTTAGTAATGTTTCAAAATTTTAATACGAAAAATAAAAATTAATTATTAAAACAGCGAAACACTTTTCTTGGTATTAAGACATCTTTGAGAGAATACGTATCAGAACCCGTATTATATTTATTAATTTTAACTATATTTTCAACTTTAATTAATGAATAAAATAATTTATTATCATATAAAGTCGAAATTTTTTAATGTTTTTATAAAAGTTTTCTATTCGCATATTTAATGATTTTAATAAAATCAAGATTTTTAGAACTTTTATGAGTTCCTCTCCATTCTTAACTTAAGTTTATTAATTTGTATATATTTAACATTACTTCACAAAAAATGTTTGTGAACATTTATTATAAACTTTAATTTAAACAAATTAGAATTTTAAATATTTAATTTTAATATTAAAACAATATTAGATTGTTTTCAAAAAATTTTAATAATTATTATAATAATATTTTTTAATTTATAAAATTTTATATAACTTATTGTTTCAATATAAATATCTATAATTTTAATTCATGAAATTTCAACAGAAAATAGAATAATTACCTATCATCTTACAAAAATAATCGGTGTAATTAAATTAAAATAAAACAATTAGTAATAATATTTATTTATAGAGAAATATTTGCAAAAATTATCCAGATAAGTTATTTTATTTTAAATATAAATAATTTTTTGAATGAAACAAACAAATTATTAAATTTTTTACGATAATAGATATAACCAAGTTTGTTTGAAGATTAATTGAATTAATTGCGTAATTGTCAATTTGTTTGAAAATTAAAATTAGAAAATCACTGTTTTATTTAACAAGAATTAATAATTATTTCAAAACTTTATGGTTTTATTGAATTAATTTTTTACTAATTAATTGAGTTAATAAATATTCAATGAGATAACCAAGAATATCGATTATTAAAAAATTTTTGTACTCATCCGTGAGGTTTAGATAAAACAGATTTAAATTCTTTTGTTTTAATATTTATTATTAATTTTTGTTAAGAAATGGAATCAAATTTTATTACGTGAATATGAATTGAATTCATGACTTTTGCGATATATTTTTTCGAAAAATTTTACAAAATTTGTTTTAGAAATAAATTTTCTCACAGTTTTCCTAATTCACTATGGAATTAATAATGAGATAATAGTCAATAAACAAGAGCATTTTGGTTTAAAAAAACTTTAAAAATAAAAATATTAGAATTCCAACATTTATTTAAATAATATAAAAAAATATAAAAAAATATTTGAATTTTTAAAAAAAACTGTAATTTAACTAAAAGTATAATTTGAATTTTCAGTTGATTACTAAATAATAAATTTGGTCAAGTATCTCTAAATGATTATTTTTAATAAATGTTATTACTTAACAAATCCTCTGTTTATTAATCTTTTAATATATGATATTTATCCGATTTTAAATGAGTATTTTCTATTAATAAGCAACAAATTTTAATAATATTTTGATAAACAATTCCTTAATTATGAAATAAAATAAACAGAAATTTATAAAATATTCATTTCCTTTTTCAATTTATCCGGAAATTTCTTGATATTCTTTATGAAAATTCCTCTTATGTTGAATAATGAATCTTATAATGATTAATAAGAGTTTATTAATAATAAATTACATTATTTTTTCAATATTCTACACTTTTATAATTAATTTAAATTTTATTGAATTGCTTACTCAACTTTAAGTTATCAAAATATAATTTATTAATAATTCCCTTAAATAAATAAGTAAATATAATTGGGTCAAATGGAAATGGAAACTAACTTGCGAAATTTTCAGGACTTGCCCTTTTCTAACAGTTTAGTACCTCGATCATTGGAATTTCGCTCACTTGAAATACTACACTTTATAAAAATTACTAAATCTTTATTATAAAATATTTTTTATTGTCTTTGGAATTAAAAATTATGTTAACTTGGTTAAATATGATTTTATTTATCTTTATACAATATATTTAGATATATTAAAGATGAGGTAGGATTTCGTCGAGTTTTACCCTTCTTGAACACAAATGTATATAAATGGATTTATAGATTTTTCTTTATTTTCACAAAATTTTTTCAATATTTTCGGTCAATTTCGGTTAACTAGTTTATTTGACGGATAAAAATTTTTGAAATACGGCGGCTATATTGGGTTAAATTAGGAATCTGACCGCGAATATTCATCATTAAATATAAGTTATTGAAATAAACTTGAATTTCATTGAAATGTCAGATAAATCATTTTTGAAAATTTTTATTATCAAGCCTATCAAATATTTATTAGTAAGCTCAATTTAAAGTGTTTTTAATACTAATTGGTTTTATTTTGGTTATTATATTTTATTTTATTTAAAGACTGTAATTTAACCTTAATAAATATCAAAATTTATGTAAAAATTTTAAAAATACTTTACTGGTTTAACATGTGGGTTATATTAAATTTATCTATTTATTTATTTAATATCCATTGAATCTTGGAAATGATAAGTTTCTTAATGAAGACTTATTTTTTAAATGATCAAGAGCATATTAAAATTTATTGATAGAGATTCTATTTTATGTAATGAGAATTAATTATTATTTGACAAAACTTAATGGCTTTTATTAAATAAATTTTCACAAAATAATTGAGTTAATAAATATTTAATGAGACAACCAAGAATATTGATCATTAATAAATTCTTTTACTCATCCATGAAGTTTAGATAAAACAGATTTAAATTCCTTTGTTTAAATATTTTATTATTTTTTGTTGAGAAATGGAATCAAATTTTAATAACAGAAAATTATTTCAATTCATGACTTTGTTCAAAAAATTTCAAAATTTAGTTTTAGAAATCAATTTTCGCACAGTTTTCCTAACTTATTATGGAATTATTCATGAGATAATAATCTCAAAACAAGAGCAATTAGTTCTTAAAAATCTATTAAAAATAAAAATATTAGAAATCACACAATTTTAATAATTATAAAAACATATTTTAATTAAAACAAACTGTAAATTTAGCAAAAAGTAAAATTTTAATTCTCTCTAAATTACTAAATAAAAAAATGGGATGATAATTGACCAATTATTTTTTATTTAATAAATTTATTATAATTTATTAAACTTTTATTATATAATATTTATCAGATTTCAAAAGATAATATTTAATTAAGAAGAAACAAATTTTAATTAAATGTTGATAAACAATTCTTTAAATAGGAAATTAATGAAGAGAAAGTTATAAAATATTAATTTTATTTTCAAATGATCAGGAAATTTTTTGATATTTTTTGTGAAAATTCTTTTTATATTTACTAATGGAACTTAAAGAGATTAAGAAAAGATTATTAATAATTAATTTAATTTTTTTCAAGATTTTTTACTCTTATAATTAATTTAAATTTTATTGAATTGTTTAGTAAACTTTAAGTTATCAAAATTAAAATAATTAATAATTTCCATTTTATAAAATATTCAACTAAGCCATATCCATTAATATTTTATTCTAATAAACTTTATAATATTTTCAAAGTTTTTAACTATTTTTTTAAACTTAATTTTTATGCAAAATCTTTGTTTTTCATTTTGAATATAAAATTATAAATCAACAATTCATTTGTATTTCCATCTTTTCTATTACGCTCATTTGTACTACTACACTTTATAAGTGCTACTAAATCTTTAGTATAAAATATTTTTTTATTGTTTTTAGAATTAAATATTATAATTAATCAAACTTTATGTATTGTTGGTTTAGAATAAATTAAACAAGGTAGCATATGAATACTTAGAAAAAACTTAGCTTTCACGAAAAACACAGTTTGTAGGCAATAAATTTATTGTTTTTTTGCGGAGAATTTCGACAATTAACTAATTTTCTTCTTCAGCACTTTAAAACTCAAAATGAGTCTTAAGCTGTAGAGGCCATGCATTCGCAATGTAAAGATTAATTGCTGATTCAGTGGTTTATAATTACAGTTTAAATTATATTCTAATTATTAATTTTTCTTTCTCAATTGTTTATAATATTAAATAATTCTTTTTGCGATATAGCTCTCTACCAAAAAATGGTTGAAAATCGCTCAGCTCTACTGTTAAGATAAGAATAGGAATATGTACCAAAGGATCGCCCAAACAACGATTTCTTCAGTTGTCAACCGTTGGATTAAAGTTTAGGTTTATAAAATCCGTTGGTTTGAAGCTTAGGTTTAGAAAAACCGTTGAGAAAACCCTTTGAAGGAGGAGGAGCTAAGAATTAATTTAGGTCAAAAAACCGTCCAAATAGAACTCAAATAGGGGCAAAAGGGGCTTAAATTAAGCATTGTTTGTGTAGGAGCCTAGAGTATGTAATGGATAAATGGTTACATTACAAATAAATCCATTACAACATTAGAAATATATGAAATTTTAATCGCTATAATTCAAATATTACAAAATATGGTAATATTAATCAATATTTTTTTTTAATTTGTTATTTACAAACATTGTCGCAATGTACAGTCTTTGTTTAAAATCCGTTCCTGAAATTTTATTCATCAAGATAAGACTTGTATAAAATAAAATTAAAACATTATTTGAAACTTAATTTTCAATCTTAATAATCTTTTAACTAATTTTTATTTATTGAAATAAAACAAATATTTAACTAGATGCGGAAATAAACTAATTTGAAACTTAATAATATCAAAAAATGAAGATTAATAATTAATATTAAAATTTTTTTCATTAAATTTAATGACCAATTTAAAATTATAACTAAACTAACCAAAATTATTGAAAAATTAAAATTTTAGTTTTTAAAATATTTTAATGAAAAAAAACATTTTAAACATAAATAAGTTTATTTCAATTTATTTAGATTAACTATTAATGAAAGAGCTTATGATAATTTTTTGAATTTCTCCTATCAAGAAAAATTAGTGTAAATAATTCATTAAATATAAGTAGTGATGAATGTTCGCGGTCAGATACCGAATTTAACCGAATATGACCGCCGAATTTGAAAAATTATTTTCGGTCAG